>JAYJLU010528824.1:0-12472 GCA_036873645.1 Minona dolichovesicula | reverse complement strand
TATAACAACCCTCCAACTAATATTTTCTATAACAACCCTCCAACTAATATTTTCTATAACAATCCTCCAACTAATATATCTATAACAACCCTCCAACTAATATTTTCTATCACAATCCTCCCAACAATAAGAATCATCGACCATCATGAACTCTCGTCCTACCTATAATAGTGGAATAATTGCCATTGTGCACGCGGTCAACATGATTCTTCACTTGATCCACATTCATGGCTCCATCAGCATACAGGGACGTATTCGGTGGACAGACGCTACACTTAAATAGGCAAGCGGGATGAAACGCGGTAATATGACGGCTGACATTGGAACTGATTGAGCTGGCAGTTTTGTTCAAATGACAAGTTAAAATTGGACAACCCGGCGAGATGTTCGCTTGCTTTTCAATTGGAACACGCTGAATCACCGGTAAATTGCGCGAAATCGGCTTCGTTCTAGGTTGTTCTACAATCTCTGCAGTCGATTAGACGTAAGTAAGAAAGTTCAAATTAAAATTAGACCTATGCACAGACACTAACAGTTTTGAAAACACAAATTGATTGACTCACCGGGTATAAAATGAACAATGTCATTGTGCAGTAGTTCCACATGGAGCTTCAATTGACCCAAATACAATGGTGTTACATTCAAAACATTATTTTTCCCTTGACAATAGAGACAAATGTATTTGTCTGTATTGGAATGATGTAGAGATAAATGCTCCAAATAATACTCAAATGAAATCGCAAAAAAACCACAGCTTGGTTCGAAAGGGCATTTTAAAACAGTATCAGGAAAATCTAGAATGTATAGGTATATTGTTTGAATGATAAAATTAATATTCCTTAAAAAATAATAATAATAATTTGCAGAACTTCATTCTATAATAAACGGATGAAGTAGTATTAGTCAAGTTTTTATTACAATGTAAACTGTGCTAATATTAATAATAGTGGAAGGAATCAACAACCTGTTAAATTATTGGCTACATGATTATTGGTTTCATGCAGATTTTGATCTTCATCATCACTACTAAGGATTTCGATAATTTCACCTGACATTTGAATGTGCTCTAAAATATAATTTTGTTCAAGGCATCATGTAATATAAATATTATATTTGACAAACCAAAATATTTATTTTAGCACAATAAATATTATATTTGTCCTGAATAATAATACACTACTTAGCTTAACAAGTAGTATACAAAGAAATGCAAATATTTGAATGTTTGAATATATTGTAAATTGAAACAAACAAAACTAATTTTTGAGAAGTAGAAAGAAAGTGAAAACAGGAATGATTGGTTTATTAAAGTTATAACACTCAAATACTAACAACATCAATAAGAATAGAGGATATTTTCATTTCATGATTCAATGTAACATTAGTTTATGGTGTCTATTTAAAATATATCAGGAAAATGTTACAGACCTTAGGGCCAGGAATAAACATTCTAAATTATAACATAATGAGTCACATTGGAGACAAGTCAACCAACTCATGGACAACAGATTTAATGATCAAAATGATTATAGTAATTTCGCCATAATGTATTAACATTTTAATTTTTAATTTCAACCAATCCAATAATTATGTATTAAAACGGCTATAGAAAAAAAAAATTAAGAATTTATCAGAATAAGCATTCGTCATTGTGTTGTTTTTTTCATTTTCTTATAATTTTTACATTGTAGTTCTAAACATTTCAGACAAGCTATTTAAGTGCCACATAATGTAACAAATTTGGTGAATGAGTTGGTGATTATCCAGCAAATAAAATGTTTCTAAATAAGCTGACCAGTATGGAATTATGCATATTGACAATATTAGGTCATAATTCTAAATTTGGTGAATAATACTGTTATATTAACTAAGGATAAGAATAGATCTAGCAACTGTATTTAGACTTATAGTGAATTTATTAAGTCTTTATTTTTATTGTTATAAATTAATACTTATGATAAAATAAGATAAATCATCATAAATTAAAATTAAAAATATTACAGTTTCATTTTAGTAAAACCTTCATTTAATGACCCTCTATTTGGCCTTTCATTTTGTACAGATATACTTTACCATATAAATGACCTCTACTGGATGACATTTCCCAAACCTGACTAATAACCGGTATTACTGAGTAATGTTTACTATTTTTTAAATATATATTGTGTTGATTACAAATTCATATCACTTCTTTCAATTGATCGCCATATAAAGTGACTGATTTAATATTGTCAGATGTAATATTATGAAATTAAACTGTCTTGTTTTTCACTCTAATTTGTCTCAGTACACAAGGAAACAATTAAACATAGATAGCCTAATAGTCAATATATAGCCAGTGTAATACCAATTAAATCAAGTGACACAACCTTAAAGAGCTCTACAATCAATGGGTATGCCAAAATCAATATTTATAAGTGTCATAACCAAATGCTACATTGTGTTTTGGAGTAGGCATTAAATTAAGGTTACAATCTAGTAATTCACAGGTATACTTACTAAATAGGAATTAAGTTTTTAAATTTAAGAATTACTTCAAATTTTTTCAAAACATTTATTTATAACAAACATGTATTTCCTGGTGTGTATCAATAGATTATTTCAGAATATTTATGATAAAGTTTCATGTTTGTTTTATTTTCCAGTAAATATATAGTATAGTTAAATTGTCTGCATTACTCTATACTAACACTATTATTATTGAATAAAGGATTTTATTATTTTAAAAATTTTAAGTTTGCCAGCTAGTCTGTTACTGGTTTGACTAGTAACATTGTCAATAGGGTTAGACATTAATTTATGAGATCAAATAATCCGAATGTTTCATTTTCCATCAAATTATGGAAACAACCAATCAGATTTGAGTATTTTCTTTAAGTTTATTAAATAAGATGATGTCAACTTTGTCAACATGATTTGATGTTTTTTATTTGCAGTGTAAAAATAGTGAAAATGTGACTGTCATTTTCATTTATAATTGGTATATTATAATTATAATATCAGTTTTAAAGTCAATTGTCCATATCCTGTGACACATACCTTCCTAATAGGTAAAATCTATGGACAGTATGATTTAAAAAATAAATAATTTTGTATTTATAAGCATATTTAAATATAATTATTATAAGAAATAACTACATTATTATTACTCATAATATGGATATAATATTACTCCATATTTTACAACGAAGTGTCAGGGTTACTGACAATAGATGCAAAGATTAGGGTTTGGGTAAGGGTTAGTAGTAGAGTAATACAAATGCTAGGTTACCAACAGTAGGTAATGCAGTATTACAAATGTTAGTTTACCAACAGCAAATAATAATCTTGTTAAATTAAATTAAATTACTGTCGGTAACCTAGCAATAATAAAACTACATTGCCTACTGTTGGTAACCTAGACAGATCCATTTTATAACCACTCCATGACTGATGTAATACAAGTGCTGCATTTCCAAATATGTACTGTATACTTCTCTCTCTACTGCATGACATGAGCAAGTTGGTCAGTTAGATAGCAAGGCATGTAGAGCATAAAAATTTTAATTTCTCTCTATCTTAAAGTGACCTTCCAAACCAATGGATGCTAAATTTTTATGGAATTATAGGGTCATTTTAACTGTCAATGTTCAAATTTTCACAAGATTCCATAAACACAAATTTCCTTTAGCCTTAGATATGCTCTAATTGCTAGCATACATAAATTATAATAGAATATTGGAAACAATATTTAAGTATTTATTTATATGTATTTATATTGATTGTTAATTAAATGCTAGTAAAGTGTATTTCTAATTTTATGGAAATAAAGAACTAACTTGGATATCAACATATTCTCACCTGTGCATTACAAAAGATGTTAATGATTCACATATAATTTGTATTTCCATTAGTATACAGTATTTGACAAACAATGCACCAACCTATGTAAATATGTAATTTTCCTATTTGTGTGTGAATTCTATCAAAATTATCAACAAAGTTTGATAATAGATTTTTTATTTTTTTAAAAAGACAATCAAAGAAGCATTAAATATTTTTTATAGGAAAACTGAACACAATCAAAACTTTCTAATAATTAATACATTTTAAGTGGCAAGTACATTCCACATGCAGATCACCTTTTTGATTAAGAGGGAATGTGTTGCATGAATGTTAAAATAATGCATTTAGCTTTTAAATATTGTGTCTTTAATTTTAGCTTTTTTAAAAGAATGAACTCTAGTTATAATTTAGATAAATATTTTAAAAACTACAAAATACTCTTAACAAACATTTATGAAATTACTCCAATCAGAATTGATCATTGAAATTTCTAGAATCAAAATAAAGATTGAAATAAATATTTCCAAAAAGTTAGTGAAGGACATGAATTTCAAGTGAATTAAATATAAAGATTACTTCAAAAGCGATCGAAATACTGAAATATGGAAATTTAAAGTTTTAGATGCAAATGTTCATGGAGTAAAATAAAAATAAAATATTACTTTTAAATGAAATACTGAGTTTATTAGGCATTAATAAATCATTAATATCTGTTATAAATACTGTGAGTTTAAAGAACTGATATATAAATTTCACATACATTTTATCACTCAAATATTCCTAGAATTATTTCACTTTTTAAAATAAACCAAATTTTGATTCTAAGTAATATTCCATTATTTTCATTGTTTAAAAAATGTAAACATATTAAATTCAAATTTCTCCAAATAGGCAGTTTCGATACGACGTCAACAATGAGTTGCTTAACCAAATTTGAGTCTAAATCCGCTAGAGTGAAAGGTAATTTTTTGTAATTAGAGTTGGAGTTTATTTAAAAATATGTACTGATCATATATTATTTAATGTGATCACTAATAAATTTTGCAGCAAAGAATATTTTTCACAATGTCTTAATTTTTTATTCTATTGACTAACAAATAAGAGCAATATATTGCAATTAATTATATATAATCCTCTACGTTTCATATAAATCTGTTTTGCTGATTAATTATTAACTAAATAATCATCTAAAATATCCGGTAACTGGATGAATACACTGGGTATGGGTTATATATACGGGAATAGAAATTGCAAATTACATAAAGTATTTGGTCGTGTAACCAGATAGATAAAACCATAGAGTAATAATAGTTATATAGAGATCGGATTCTTGATACTAGATATTTGTATATTGATATGTTCTTACCAAGTGACAGAAAATCCTATCTCTACCATTATAAATTGGTGAAGTTCAAATTGTTATATCAACGAAACTCAATGGAGGACATTAATCATTCTTTTACCAAATCAAAGTATAAAAAACGAGTTCTTTTTAATGATATAAAATTCATAATACAGTCTAGCAACAATATATTTTTCTTGCATAGTGAGATAGATTGAACAAAATGATATCATAATTACATAGTAAATATACAAATTATTGTTCTATCAAGATAGATATTTTCACATAAATTAATTATTATGAATTTTATATCATTGAAAAGCACTCTTCTTATACTTTAATTAGGTAAAAGAATTATTGAATTCAATCATTGTGTTTTGTCACTATGACAATTTGAACTTCACCAATTGATAATGATGGAGATAGGTTTTCTGGCACTTGGTAAGAAAATATTGATATGCATATATCTAATAGTTGCAAGTCAGAACTCTATGAATAAAACTATAGGCTATATCTTCGGTAATAAAAATTATAAATTGTGTTGTAATTTTGGTTGCTAACTGGATAAAAATAATTATATATATATATATATATATATATATAGAAATAAAATTGCATTCTCCAGTTACCCAACCAAAATTACAGCACAATTTATATTACCGGAAATATAGCCCATAGTTTTTTTATCTGGTTATGTGACCAAATATTTTGCACAATATACGATTTAAATTTGTGGAAATATAACCAATAGTTTATTCATCCAGTTACTGGAGATATAGTTAAAAGTATATCTATCCGGTTACCAGAACTATAACAACTATGCATCTAAAAAGTCACAAATTTGTCTGGATTATAGCTTGAATGGGTTTGGTAAGGAATTTATTTCCAACAAATTCTGCACCTATTTACCCATCTTTAGTCTTAGATATGCTACAATTCATAAATTGTAATAGAATATTAGAAGAAAATTCCTGAGAAGGAAAGTGTTTGACCTTTCTTTAAAAACTCTAATAGAAAATTGGTCAAATGAATTCTCAGGTCACCTAAAAGTCAGGAATTTGTTTCCAACAGAATTTTGAAGACATATTTATAATCTATAAGTCTGTCTCCATTTGATATGGAAAAGTTTATTGTTAAATTACTTACTTTTTAGTATCAAGTAAACTAAAACATGAAACCAATGTCACTGATTATTTTTCATATAGCTTACATTGCAAATAAAAAAATGTCAAGTTATACCAAGAGTTGACTTCAGCTTTGAATTATCCATTTCTTAACATTTGAGAAGATATATATATGTAGATAATTAACAATATCTAGCTACTATGAAGTCTCTTCGCTCGCAACCATTATGTCCGTATTTTTAAAATTCAGCGCTGGCAACCCTGTGTTTTAGTATTCATGCAAGTTTTGCCATTGGTTAAAAGGGGTTGAGAAATTCTTTCCATCTAGTTATTTACCCAGGCACACTCTGAGAAATTGGCATGTCACAGTTGCTGCATGGGCCTCCACTTATTTATCCACATCACAGTATTGAGAGAAAAATATAGTCATGCCAGTTGACATGTTAACATTAAAGCCAGAAAAGTGTAATGCATCACTGCATCATAATTAGAATATGAATTATTATGTTTCTTTGCAAGTCATTTGGAGGTTGCAATCCTCAGTCAAAAGTAGAATAACAATCATTTTAATTAATTTTGAATATTTTATAAAATTTTACTTTCATTATTTTCAGGTCTGGTTTTTCATTCAAAACGACCATGGATATTATCTAGCTTGCACAATGGAGTCATCCAACTTTGGGATTATAGAATGTGCACCTTAATTGACAAGTTTGATGAGCATGAGGGACCTGTAAGAGGAATTGATTTTCATAGCAATCAACCCTTGTTTGTATCTGGTGGTGATGATTACAAGATCAAAGTAGGATGTTTACATCATTGACAATATAAAACTTCCTTATTATTGCATTCAAGATTCACTTTATTATTCACTTTGCTTTGCTTTTCAGGTCTGGAATTATAAACAACGAAAATGTTTATTTACACTCTTAGGTCATTTGGATTACATCAGGACGACATTTTTTCACAAAGTGAGTTTTTTTAAATAGCATTGAATAAATTGAGTTTATTATAAGTTTTTCAAAATTTGACGACATATTCACTTTTAATTCATATTTTCTTAATATCTTATTTGGTTTTATTTTCATAGGATTATCCGTGGATAATTAGTGCATCAGATGATCAGACAATTCGTATCTGGAACTGGCAATCTCGCACTTCCATATGTGTTATAACCGGTCATAGTCACTATGTCATGTGCGCTCAATTTCATCATAAGGAAGATTTAGTTGTTTCTGCTTCATTGGATCAAACTGTGCGAGTTTGGGACATTTCAGGGCTTAGAAAGAAAAGTATGGCCCCGGGTCCCGGAGGTATTGGATCCGCTCCGGGAATGTCTATTGAAGACAGAATTAGAAATGCGACAGGAGCATCTTCTGGTAGTATGGGAAACTCTGGTCATACAGATTTGTTCGGTACTAGTGATGCTATTGTGAAGCATGTTTTGGAAGGTCATGATAGAGGCGTTAATTGGGCCACTTTCCATCCCACTTTGCCCATAATTGTCTCTGCTGCCGATGACAGACAGGTGAAATTATGGCGCATGAATGGTAGGTAATTAATTCAATGATAATTGGAATATTCAGCAACGGGAAAGTTTAGCATAATAATTCTCTATCATTCTCATTGTAGAAACGAAAGCTTGGGAATTAGATACTTGTCGTGGGCATTATAACAATGTATCCTGCGTCGTATTTCATCCGCGTCAAGAACTACTTCTAAGTAATTCTGAAGATAAGTCGATTCGAGTCTGGGATATGGCCAAGAGAACTTGTCTTACTTCAATTCGTCGTGATAATGACAGATTTTGGGTTTTAACTGCTCATCCCAGCTTAAACTTATTCGCAGCTGGTCATGATACTGGACTTTTAGTTTTTAAGCTTGAAAAGGAAAGACCCGCGATGGCTGTTCACCAGAATCAGCTCTACTATGTCAAAGGAAAATATTTAAGGAAGCTTGACTTTGCTTCCGATAAAGATCAGACATTAATTCAGCTAAAAGAGTACGTAAAACATGCTGATATTCTCATAGTTAGGTATTTTCACGTGTGAAATATTTCAATGAAGGCGTATAATGATTATATTAGTTTGCCTTTTGTGTTGGTTTTCTTTCAATCTTTTTTTTTAATTTTCACTTTTAGGAGTAAGCACTTGCCAACTCACTCTTTACACTTCAATCCAGTTGAAAATTCTGTTCTGGTTGTTTCGCGTGGACAAAATCTTGAAAACAGCGTGTATGACTTGTATCAATTACCTAGAGAAATCAATTCACAATCTCCCGATCAACCCGATAGTAAACGGTCCGCCGGCATCACAGCAGTCTGGGTTGCTCGCAACAAGTTTGCCGTTCTCGACAGAAATGGACTGGTAATTTTTGTCTTTTTAAATCACCATCATGCATTTTACTAACTATTAGTAATAATCTGTTTACTTTTTACTGTGTTATGTATGTAGATATTGATTAAGAACATGAAGAATGAAGTCACCAAAAAGATTGAAATACCAGGCGCTGATGAAATTTACTATGCCGGCACTGGCAGTTTATTGGTGAGAGAAGGCAGCAATGTTGGTCTCTGGGATGTTGTCAACAAGCGATGTCTCGCTAACATGAAGAATGTTAAGGTGAAATTAATAAAATAAAGAACATATTAGCAATGTTTTACTACAATTATAAATGCCCTGTGTGTTTTAAAAGTAAGTTTATTTTTTGTGTAATTATGTTGATTTAGGTTCGTCATGTTTCTTGGTCAAATGATGGTCAAAAGGTTGCTCTCTTTGGAAAGTTGAATTTGTATTTGTGTGATAGAAGTCTCGATGTCAAAACCAGCATTCATGAAACTGTGCGAATTAAAAGTGGCTCCTGGGATGACAATGACATTTTCGTCTACACCACAAGCAATCATATCAAATATTCTCTCATGAATGGGTACATATTTTAGTTATTGTTGTTATTTTTACGCGGTATCTGGATTTTGCAATAAATCAATCTTTGTCTGTATGTATTGTGTGTGTTTATCAATTCTTTCAGGGATCATGGTATCATCCGAACTTTGGATTTGCCCATCTATTTGACCAAAGTGAAGGGCAATGCAGTTTATTGCTTGGATCGGGAATGCACTCCCAGACGTCTAACTATAGATCCCACGGAATATCGCTTCAAACTGGCTCTAATCAATCGAAAATATGAGGAAGTCAGTATTTTATGGTTCATAATTATAGCACTCATTAATTTAGTTCGTATATTTCTCTTTTTGATTCTTTCATGTTTAACTATTTGTTGATGATAGGTTCAACCTTATGTCTCAGTTTGATAAAGATTTGCTACTGTTTCAAATCCATTTTGCATGTGCGCTTACATCCCCCCCCCCCCCCCCAACCGAAGATTTAAATATGAAATCGTTTAAACTGTGCATTTTTTGTCATTTGAAATTTTATCACTTCTTCAGGTTCTTCATATGGTTCGCAATGCGAAACTGGTTGGCCAGTCTATCATTGCGTATCTTCAACAGAAGGGCTATCCCGAAGTTGCTCTACATTTTGTGAAAGATGATCGCACACGATTTGGTTTGGCGCTTGAATGCGGTAATTTAGACGTCGCTCTTGAATCGGCACGTGCTTTAGATGATAAAGCTTGCTGGGAGAAGTTGGGCGAGTTAGCTTTGATGCATGGTAACCATCAAATGGTTGAAATGGCCTATCAAAGAGTAAAGAACTTTGATAAACTCACATTCCTTTATCTCATTACTGGAAATATGGAAAAATTGAGAAAGATGATGAAAATTGGTAGGTTATTTTATTTTTTCATTCATTAATATTTTAAATGTTCGATTATTTAACTCTGTATACAATTATTCGATATGTTATATAAGAGTGTTATCATTCTGATTATTGTCTGATTGTTTTTAACATTGTAGCGGAGATTCGAAAAGACACTTCCAGTCAATTTCAAACGGCTCTTTTCCTCGGAGATGTTGCTGAAAGAGTGAAAATTCTTCAGAATTGTGGCCAAAGTAAGTTTCCATTTTTTTACCCTTGACTAGAAATAAGAATTGTCCTTCTGTTTGATAATTGATCCGCTTAACAGTTTTAAATTCAATGGCAGTACACATTAAATATTTATCGATTTAGAATCATTGGCTTACTTGACTGCGACCACTCATGGTCTCACTGAAGAGGCGGAAAATCTCGCATCCCAACTGGAAGCTAAAGAACAACATTTACCCGAAGTTGATCCTGACGCGACACTTTTAGTTCCTCCACCACCCATTTTATCTCAGGGTCAGCTTCAAGAGGCTAACTGGCCGCTTCTTACAGTTTCTCGAGATTTCTTCGAAGTCGCCATGCAAAATAAGAAAAAAGCTGGCGGTATGGATGCTGGCATTACTGGTACTAATGGTCCTTCGTTGGTTGATGTCGGTGATATTGAAGAAGGTGCTTGGGGTCAAGATGCTGAATTGAAATTTGATGATGGTATATTGATGACTCTGTAATATAAAATAGCGTTTTTAGTTCATATTAATTCATATTTGCAATTTCTGTAATTCTTTTAGACGAAGAAGAACATTTTGAGGATGCAGAAGGAGAAGGCGGTGAATCTGCCTGGGATGTGGGTGATGATGACCTAGAACTACCGGATGTTGATCCGATAACTGTGGGAGCTGCTGGTGGCGATAGCGCGGGAATGTTTGTTGCGCCTCAATGTGGTCCCCCTATGAGTACGCTGTGGGCTAATAATTCCCAATTAGCCGTGGATCACATTGTGGCCGGCAGTTGGGCCACTGCAATGCGATTGCTGCACGACCAAGTTGGTGTTGTCAGCTTTGAGCAGTATAAGGAGATATTTATGCAGTGTTACGCGAGATCAAGAACTGCTTATACGGGGCTCGCTTCGTCCACACCATCAATCTTTGGCTATCCTTCCCGAAATTGGTAAAACAAAATACGTCACCTAATTGTTAACCTTTTTACAATCCTTTTGTTGACACATATTTATGAAGATTATGGATATTTCACTACAGGAAAGAAATGACGAACAAGAATGCTCTACCAGCCATTGGATTGAGGATGGCCCATCTACTCTCTCGATTGCAAACCGCCTATCAATTGACAACAAAGGGAAAATTTTCAGAATCAGTCGATGTATTTAGAGAAATTCTTTTATCCATACCGCTTCTAGTGGTTGATAACAAAACGGAAGAATCCGAGGCTCGTCAACTAATCGACACTTGTAGGGAATATATCGTTGGTCTTGAAATGGAGCTTCGGCGTAAAGATTTACCAAAAGCTAATATGGAACAGCAGAAGCGTTCAGTCGAAATGGCGTGCTACTTTACGCATTGTCGTTTAGAAACGCCTCATTTAATTCTCACTCTTAGGACTGCATTAAATTTATTGTATAAGATGAAGAACTTTCAGACTGCCGGTGAATTTGCGAGAAGATTGCTGGATTTAGCACCTAGTCCTGATGTTGCTCAGCAAGTAAGCTACATATTTCAGATTCTACAACAACATTATTTGTAGTAATCATTCCTAATTATGTCTCTTTCTTAACAATTGATGATCTTCATTAAAGTTAAAGTTTTATTTCACTGTTTTGGTTTATATTTAGACTCGCAAAATACTAGCCGCTTGCGAATCGAATCCTGTTGATAATCACAAGTTGGAATATGAACCGAGAAATCCATTTGATATTTGTTCTTCAACATTCAAGCCCATCTATAGGTACAGATATATTACCTAATACTCGCATTGATTCATTTAATAATTTTTGTTAATTTGGTTTAGTTAAAAATAGTGTTTTCTTCCTGTTTTCGTATCAGATTTTAATAATAGTACATACATACATACTAAAATTTATCTTTTTGTTTTTCAGAGGAAATAGTGTTGTTAAAGATCCTCTAAGTGGTGCTTGCTATGTTCCTTCCATGAAAGGTCAACTTTGTCGCGTTACGAAGGTTTGTTTTTGAATATTTGAATTTTTGATAATTTTTAATAAATATTTCGCATCATTGTTTCTCTATGATTTGTAGTAACTTATCACTCCAGTCACATCATTTTGAATTTCGTAAATAGCACATTATGTACTATAATGCAATATAAGACCTGAAGAATACATTATAGAGATCAAAATATAAAGTAATTGGCATATTCGTAGACCTGAAAAGAAAATCGCTTGACCAAAA
>JAYJLU010526603.1:0-12489 GCA_036873645.1 Minona dolichovesicula | reverse complement strand
AATGTATGATATAATGATATGAATGTATGATATAATGATATGAATGTATGATATAATGATTTGAATGTATGATATAATGATATCAATGTATGATATAATGATATGAATGTATGATATAATGATATGAATGTATGATATAATGATTTGAATGTATGATATAATGATATCAATGTATGATATAATGATATATTTTCTCTCACATTATGACGATCATTTTCCACATTCGTCAGATGCATTCCTAAATCTGAGCAGTATGTCGCTGCTGCAGCGTGCGCCAGTTTGGTTGATGAATGGAAGATATACCCATTACCAAAGTATTTCACACAGGAATCTGTGGGAAATTGAATTTGAAATTCACTGACTATCTGGGTTATGTTTTCATTTATTCTACATCTACGTTAGGTCGCATAGAAAAATTAAAAATTATTGCAAGCAATATCTTTTATAAGGAGGAGTAAACTGCAATTTAAATGTTAGGAGAAATATTTGAAAACATTCTAATACTCTAACATTATGTACCTTTTCTTCCTTTATTCGTAACATATTTAACAGGGTATTCCTTTGGAGGGTTCATACAATAATCCTTTGAGTTGACAGATTCACAGATACAGCCATATAAACGTGAATTGCACAGTTGATAACTCCAGCTACCCAGGCGATTTCCTCCGATACTTATACAGTCATAATCTTCATATCCCCGAGTAGATTTGCTATATAGAAAGATACATTACTATTCATTGGGAAATTATATCGAATCCGAAAATAATTTTCATTATCAAAAACACAATATGTATGTATGTATGTAATACTTTAAACGGATATGTACATGATTTAATAAAAGAATAAACGCCATTGAGGTAAAAATAAATAAATTATTAAACATTTTCATTCTCGATAAATATCGACTGCGTATAGTTTTAATCATTCATATTGAAAACTTCTAACATTAAAGTTTTAAAAACAAAAAAGACTTTATTTGATAAAATAAAATGATTCTTACAATTTTATTAATACATTTGGTCGATATAACGTTTAATACGAATTAAGGTTATGGATACAAAGATTATATAATATGTAGAACAATAATCAAATGTTAACAATAAGGCACATTAAACTATACTTCTCCTATTTCGGGAATGATGTCACAATTATTAACTATTTTTGTCTTTTTGTCTTTGTTCCATTTCCAACATTTGTACACCCGAAATAACAGTCAGTTACGGTCCATCCTGATTGAAATCGAGGAGACAACTTATTTAGCCTTACTAAGAATCGACAGGAGAATTTTGACAGGACGATCCCACTCTTCTGGTAACGGATACTTCTTAATATCGCTTTCTCCAGGTCAACATCGTCCTTTCCGCTGGATTAGGAAAGGGAGGTGGAGAGCATCAAGTGTGTCGTGTAATTCACGTCCTAAAAATCAAAGAGCTGGAAACTGCTTAGTAACGGAAGAAACACGAGTTTTGTTAATACCAAAGTATGTATAAGCTAATGCACCATACTCAGGACGACTTTCAAAATTAGTACCTTGATCTGTCAGAAGGAGACGAGGAGCTTTAAATAGAGTGAAGTAAATTGATCAGGTGATTTAAGATGCGATAATTCATTTTTTAGTTTATAAGCCACTGGAAACTTTGAGACAGAATCGACTACAAGTAGTATGCCAACAAATACTTGTTGATCCCCGCGTAGTTTTACAGCTTTCACAGAAAGAGATGTAATCATAAATAGATTTTCTAATTCCAGGCCAAAACCAACTTTAGGAACTCGAGCTAATGTTATTTCATTTCCCAAATGACCATACTGAGGCGCATCATGGTAATGCAATATCGATTTTGTCTGAAGATTCTCAGGAATGATTCTATAGGCAGTATCATAGAAAATGCGCGTTTATAAAAGACAATATTAATATTAATAGATTTTTTAATAGAAAGCTTAAGACGTTGCACAACAAAAATGCTTTAGCGCAGCTCATATTTGATTGGAGAACGATTGTCAATCGATATCTTTGTCTATGCATTGTAGTTATTTAATGTATACGTTTGTTTTCTAAAATTACGTAAAGGCTAAATCAAAGTCATTGATTTCATTATTACAATTTGTTTTGATTAATATAGTCGAAAATGGACCCTACAAAAGACAATATTTATTTTTTAATAGAAAGCTTAAGGCGTTGCAACAAAAAATGCTTCTGAAATACACAATATGATTAAAGATGCTTGGCCTGATGATTACCTTAGCGCAGCTCATATTCGTCGAATTTGTATGGAATTTAAAAATGGAGAACGATTGAGTTATGGAAGAACATCAGGAACATTGCGCTTCAAGATTGTATGGCTCAGGTGAGGAAAATAA
Organism: Minona dolichovesicula; assembly: GCA_036873645.1. Taxonomy (NCBI): domain Eukaryota; kingdom Metazoa; phylum Platyhelminthes; order Proseriata; family Monocelididae; genus Minona; species Minona dolichovesicula. The sequence continues at coordinate 10,131 of JAYJLU010526603.1, read as the reverse complement.
TTGAGAATGAAGGAAACTACTGTTGAACATCTTAAAACATGAATTGAACATTGTTATAATTGTTGTAATTTTAATTATTGTAAGTTGACATTTGTAAATACATTTTCTATGATACAGACAATAACTTTTACAGGAGCCGTGACGCTGTTCCTTATGCCAAACGAGAGGTTAATGATCTATATCTATCATCGTATGAACAATAAGCGATTTTCCGGTTTCAAGAATTGCTAAAGAATTTCTTCAGTAAAAGCAATTTTCTCGGATTGTAAAAGTATTTCTTAGTTTCTTCTGTTCTTAGTCCCATCTGTCCAATCCAACTTCGAGTCGCCACAAGTCTTCTGGTATAGTGGACGGGCGTAATTGGAGAACTTAACAAATAGTAAATCGTGAATCGTATGTAATTACACAGTCCTGCAAAATCGAGAAATTGTTTCTTTGTGCTTGGAAGAGGCCATTTCTGAAGAGTATTTAACTTGTCAGGTGCCATCTTGATTCCATCCTTAGAAACTATTCTTCCTAGAGGTTCAATTTTATCGCATCCATTAGCGCATTTCTCTCCCAACAAAGTTAAATTAAGATCTTCACACCATTGGAAAAAAATGAGAAGTGGCTCTTAATGAACCTCATAGATCCAATAAAAATATCGTTTGAATAAATGACAAGGAAAGGAAGATCCTCAAACGTTGTGGTCATTTCTCTATGATAGTGCCCAGACCGAAGCGTAGAATAGACCCCACCCACAAAACAAATTTGGTCTAAATTATTTATTAAATCATACATTCAAAGGACTAAAAGCTTTTCACTTTCGAGCTAATTCTGTTAAACAACTACGCTTGTCAAATTTTGAATATATTGTAACTCCACTTAGAGAATCTTTAATTTTTCAAATGTCGGAATAGGAGAGCTATCTTTTACTGAAATTATATTCAGTCTCCTATAGTCGTAAGCAAAACGAATATTACTAAGGCCACCATGGAACAATATGCGCGTATTCCTCAACATATCCTCAACCAGTATAATATGCAACGTCACTCTTCCTGTTGCAGTTTTTACTGCTTCTGTTGAAGCCAAAAGAATGTCCTAAATTTCGAGTTTACTACGTTCTATTCTTTCTCTAAACACGCTCTATATTCATCGACCCGACAATTATCTTCCTCCATCTCATCATCATTATTAAAGAGTAAACATTTATCCGCTGACAGAACAGCACAAACACGTAAGTCATGTATTAATTCTGAGTGAGATAACTTTGTAAAAGATTAACAGGTAATCGTTTCCAAAATTTCCATCTCAAAAAACCATCGAATATAATATTATATACTTTGCAAATCAGCGATATAGAAAATAGAACGATACTCTTTATCAAAAATGGTAAAGCATAACTGGCACTCATGTAGATTCGAATTAGAAAAGTCGACACTATACTGTACCCCCTCCGCGGAGTACTCAACAACCCGAGGTGCACTGGTTAGGGGTGGGTCGCAGGTGGCAGATATATCGATCGGCCATGAGATATGCTGGATATAAGCGAGCTTTGCTCAACGAATAAGCAGTCCCGGACCAACAGCGGTAGTGTGATCAGAACGCAGAGGGTCAGAGGTGGCAACTCAGGGTCAATCCAAACCTGCTTATATTTCTTGACGGCTCTATGACAGAGTGGGTAAAGATCATCTTCAAATATAAATTTTACCCTGCTCTACATTGGTCAGCAGCAATGTAGTTGGACATCAGGTGCCATACAAGCGATCCCTGGGGAATGGATTCTGAACTGCGAGAAGAAAGTAATGGTAAGATGATGGTAAGCTATTTGTCATTGTGCCAAGAAAATCATATGAACATGAACGAAACCAAAATAGAATCAAATATACGTAGTGTCAAAAATGAGACATTAAGGTTAGAAGAAACTCTACTAACTACTGGGGAAGACCAAAAAAGACCGAGGTAGTAGTGATAGATAGTAATAATTATATCTCGATGAATTTAAACCCAACGGAGTGATCTAAGGATGATGCCACTAGAAGCGAAAACTGGACTTGGAGTTAAAATCAAACTGGGCACATGGAATGTGAGGTCAATGTTGACAGGTTATCAAGGGAGAAATGGACAGGACAGTCATTAGCATTATTGGAATCACCGAAGTGGAATGAAAGGTGAAATGAAACGAAGTGAAATACAATAATCTTGATTAGATTATTGTAGAGTTGATTTGTTTGTCTAAGCTCAAAGTTGAGTCCATCATGACATCAATATTTAGTATCCGGATATCTGTTTCGGGACGAAATTTAGAATGAACATGCATTGGAATTGTTTTAGAATCGTTGAATTTAAAACTGTGAGTATCAGACCAAGCTTTGATTTTGTTTATACAATTCTCCACATTAGTCAGAGATATTTCAGAGTTGCGAATATCAATCATCCCGATACACTTGAGTGTCATAGATCATAGCATCAAGGTTGAAATTACTTATTATATCTTTAAGAGGTTGTGTGTGTGTAGAGGGAAAAAGCAAGAGGTCCATTTCGCTATCGATCCACTGAAGTCCATTATCAACGCGCAACAAGAAGAAATAGAACCGCTGTGGTGTAAACGCCATTCCTCAACAATATAGCATTCAAGTAAAAATCGCTTCGGTAAACCCTCCCTAGAAGATGAAATGCCTGAAGAACTTTGATAAAAATACTATCACACAAACAGCTGAAGCAAATATCCCAAAAGATAAATAAAGGATAGAACCAACCAAATGGATGTCAGAAGAGTCTTAGAATATTAAACAGAATATTTCTAAAACAAGTACATACATAAAGAAATGTCTGATCTACATGTAAACAGATAAGAAAAGATGACTCTGATGGAAAAATGATGTAAGGGTGTAAAACAAATTTCAAACACTATACTACTACTGGTCAGGGAGTCATAACAGAAGAAGAAGAACAATCGAAAATAAGATGAATGGAATACACCAAAACCCTCTATGAAAATTATACTTACAATCAAATGATGTACTTAAACGAATCTACGAAAATGACAATTTGGTGGAATTTTGGAACAAAACGCATCAAACAAATCTGAAAAATATAGAAAGAAACAACTTTTCCCATTTTTTCTCGACTTACTGCATTCGGCTTACATCAAAAATAAATAAAGAAATCGAACGACTAAACAGCATACCAGTGAATTGATCAAGGCCGTTATACAAAACTTACACCTCATTTCAAGCACATTGCCAACAATTGTATTTCCTAACATCACCCAGCGCACTAATATGTATACACTGTTTTAACAATGTACAGTGTGCTATAATATGATATATGTACTAATACTAATGTTCTCTGAACTGTGCAATTGATTTCGGTTCGTTTTTCATCGACAAAATCTACAATATTCCCGATTATATTTCACTGTCATGTGCTAACAAGAAGCTTGTTGCTTCTACCGCATTCTCTGTCTTTCAAATTGTTACATTTGACGAAGTGGAGAAAGCTCTGCAGATTGTTAAGCTCACGTCTTGCTCACTCAATCCTGCTCCTACTTGGTTAATTAAACGTCTTCGATCTCAACTGGCACCCATCATCTGCATAATTGCAAACATTTCTTTGTCCACTGGTGAATTTCCTGTCTCACAAAAACGAGCTGTGATTACTCCTCTTCTAAAAAAGACAGAAAAAGACTAAAAAGACAGAGTCACAAGAACTTCGTAATTATCGACCTGTTTCCGGTTTATCATTTCTGTCAACGTTCATTGAACGGTTGGTTGCTAACCGTCTCGATTCATTCCTTAGTTTACATTCGCCTCAATCAAAATTTCAATCTGCCTATCGTACTGAACATTCTACCGAGACTGCTACTTCGTATTTCGAATGATCTTCTTTGTGCTCATGATACTGGCAAACTATCATGTACTGTTGTCATCGATTTAAGTGCTGCCTTCGATACTGTAGATCATGTCATACTGCTTGACAGACTGAAGAATCGGTTTTGATTCGTATCTTAGTGATAGGTCCCAGGGTGTGAAAATCTGCAATCAACTCTCTATTTTGTCTTGTGGAGTTCCACAAGGATCTGTCTTAGGTCCTCGTATATATTCCCTCTACACTTCTCCTTTCTCTGATATTTTTCAATCGCATCATCTCCAACACCATATTTATACGGATGACGCTCAGATCTATATATCTCTCGACAATCAAACGTCCAATGCTAATATCTCTAATCTTGAAGATTGTATGCCTCGTGCAAATCCAGGATTGGTTCAATGTCAATCGTATGAAACTCAATCCTGCCAAGACAGAACTCCTCGTCTCTGGCTCCAAGTTGCATTTAGAAACATGCGACATTATTACATCAACGTCCGTGATCAAATCATTAGCAATTTGCGTTAAGAGTCTGAGTTCTTCTTGACGTGCAATTTGATCAACATATCAAGACTGTGTGCAAAAGTGGTTAACATTCTCTTCTTGAGTTCAGAAAAATTTGCCACTACCTTACTAATGATGTGACGGAGGTAATTATTCACGCATTCATTACTTCCAAATTGGACTACTGTAACTGATCACTACTAAGTGGCTGCCCCAAATACAGACGTGGTATGCTTCAACGCCTTCAAAATTGCTGTGCTAGGTTGGTTACCCGTCCGCCTAGATACTCTAGCATTTCTCAAATCCTGAGGAATCTTCACTGGTTACCTATATCATCTCGCATTAAGTTCAAAATTTGATGCTTTGTCCACAAATGTATTCACGGATCCTCACCTGATTTCATCTCTGAGTTACTTCGTATGGCACCTTCCCTTAGATCAGGTCGTACTTTGCGATCACACGATGCCCCAGGATTTTTCCAACCAATTAGTAAACTATCCTCTTGCACAGGTGATTTTAATATTTCATTCTGAAATATTCTGGAACTACATTCTGGAATAGTTTATCCTCTGAATGTAAACAATAAACAATATCTACTTCCTTCATCATATTTCATTTTTATCATGTGTAGGGTATGAATGTGCATACAAATTATTATGATTTTAATATGATCGTAATTATGACCATCAATGTCTAAGAGCATGCAATGGACATCAATGGGCAATCATTAAGGCTAAAAGAAGATTAATAAAATAATCTGTTAAATAGTTTGTCAAATTTTTGATTTCAAATCATTACACATAATACTATTTTAGATTTTACCATTAAAGCAAAGGGTATCTTTGAGATACAGTGCAAATTGACAAATCAAATCAAATGAGACTGGGGAAATCAGTCTCCTATAAACTACTCAAATAGAAAATAAGGAATCGGTATTATTGGCTTTATTATAAATAAACGCCAAATCCAAATATCATCTCTTTAACCCTTAAACGGATAAGGTACATATAATTATGTCCCATGGCAGAAAATGCATGCCTGTTATCTGAAATATAGTTATTTTTTGTATTTATATTAAGCATAGTATTGTATCAGTACTTGACTTGTTTTGCACCTATTTATATGTTTTACAACATTTTGGTTTCACATTCTAGCACTGAATGAACTTTTGAAAATTATTTGGCAAAATATTTGAAAGACCATAGATGTAGAACTACAATAAATATGAGCGAAATTTATTTGGAAATTGTAAAACAATTAGGTTTTATACGAAAACTTAAATGCTCACAAATTTGTTGTTATCCCTCTCAAAGGTCAGTTTTTAATTATGTTTTAGGCATATATTTGGATTACAGACACCAAATCGTTTATATATACAAAATAAGAAGAAACAGCAGTAAATGAAGTAAAAAATGGAACAAGAAAATGCATTCTGATCTATACAGGACTGTTATTGCCAATTATTGCCAATGGTAAACACATCTTCAATGATACAAAACCATCATTTGAGCTAAAATAATGAAATATTAGCCACAAAAACATTATTAGAACACTTCTTGTGACAATCAGCAAATCAGTTTCGCTGTGATCAATACATGGGGAGATTTTACAAGTGTCACAAGATGTTAGTTCTATTATTTTCCTTTCTCTGTCCACAGAGTTAGCATCATTTTCCAGTTTCATTTAACTTGGTGCAGAGGTTTCAGTCCGTGGTTCTGCAACCTTCCTCTTCACGTGTTCATTTGTTTTATTTTGATTTCTGCTGCAATAGACCTGCATGAACAATAGTTAATCTGTGTCCTGCAGATGCATTCTTCTGATCATATCGAGCTTTTAGCTTATTAAAAACAGTGTATAGAATTAACAATACATATGCAAGATATCAATAAATAGTCTTTTTCAAAATAAGGTCAATACTATGGCAAGAAATATCAAAACACCTCAAAACAGTTGTATTTAAACATCATGAAAGGTCTGTTATTGACAGGTTTTTGTCATCTGTGCTCTTTTGCTGCTTTTATTTCACCATTTGCATGGTAGGTGATTTGAAATGACACATGAACTGGCTTGGTATCCATCCGTTTTACACAACAGAATTTGCCATCTTTAGATTGATTATATTACCTTTTTTCGTTTTTGTCATCTATTATCGAGTCATTTCCTTCCTGTTTGACCTTAATGTAGCGAAGAGGAGAAATTCTCAAAATAGTTGGGCACCTTGGAGCCCATAACACATTATTACAGAGAGAGTTTTACAACAACATTTATTATTACAACAGTTTTATAATAACACCATATTCACAAGTACAAATCTATTTGTGCAAGTACATGGATCCTTTTGCTGAACATGATCAGAGGTTGATCCCGCCCTTTATACTTTAAACCCCAATTACCATAAATGCATAGCACCTGTCAGTCATTACATCAGCTATTGTACATAGGGAACAGTAAGATCAGGCTATGTTCATCAAATATTTTGAATGTAAAGTAATAAATTGTAGCCCATAATCAAATTGATTCCAATAAAACACCTAATTTATCATAGTTTTTCTCAAAAGTTTCCCTTGTCTGCCTAGCAAGATTATTTGTTTCTGGAACTAATATGTCATTTATCAGTCCATAAAATTTGCAAACTTTTTTCTTTTTTGGAATACATCAATTTCAGTTCCCTGTGTCAGTACGCCCTTAGATATCTTACCATAGAGTCAACAAATTTGGTAACAGTTGGTGGACAATTTCATAAAATGTTTTTCCATCCAAGATATAACATACATACTCCTGAAATGTTTATACCATCCTACCAACACCAGTTTTACCTTCAGTAATATAGGTACGATTTATGGACTATTTTGCAGTAGTAACCCCATTTTATGGTACGACTAATAATAACAATAATCTAAGCCTAGTTAGCTCATAACTAACAGCCTAGCGCATAAAAAGCTATATTATGTAGGTGTACTGAAAATGGTCGATTTTTCGAATCTCTCTAGAGAGGCCCCACATTAACGAAATTGAAAATTTGAATGCAAGGTGTTATGGATCGTCGCAGTTCGCCGTCTCGCAATTCGCCGTCCAGTTTAAATGTCTTTGAATCTTCCATATATTTAGTTAATAAATCTATCAGTGAGTCCAAATATAACAGTATAACATTTATTTTAACTTCAGACTACTAGTAGTGTATTTAGCAGATTTCATTAAAATATTTAAAATAACGTTATTTACACTACTGATAAGTAGTCTAGTAGTCTGGAGTTAAAATAAAAGTTATATTGTTATATTCGGACTCACAGATATATTTATAAATTGACACATAATTTGTTAACTAAATATATGGAAATTTTAAAAGAAATTTAAACAATGTACGGCGACCCCTATACTAAGACATGGACAAAATTTCATTAAAATCGGTCAACTAGATCAAAATAGGGACAGAGGTCGCATTTTTTCGTCATTCTTCTTCTTCCGACCTCTTTCAGCACCGATAATGCTCTCTTAACGTCCATCGATTTTGATGAAATTTTGTACCTAGGGGTAACTATAGCGATCGGAAGTAGAAATCCGTTGTCCATTTTTGTCCGGTTGCTTTCCTAGCAACAACTAAAATTGTTCGTTAAGCATCGATAATGCCCTTTTAACTATCTTCGATTTTGATTAAATTTTAACATAAGGGGTATTCAAAGATGGGGAGTAGAAATCCGTCGGTTGCAATGAGGATCAATATGGCCTAGCAACCGGCCAGAAATACACTTTTTACAAAATCTAACATATGGCTACAAAAATTTTCATGTAACTATTCATTTTCATGTAATCTGTTTCATTATTCAATATTCTGCATATTTGTTGACTGTCCGGTTGTCATGGAGACCACCACCTGGCAACGCCTTAGCAACCCCTGAGCAACAGACCGTTTATATGTAGTCAAAAATGTTAAGAATTTCTGACAGGCGAGAATTCCGCGTTATCAAGAAAATTTATAGATTTTCGTCTGGGTGGTAGGAAAATGCAGATGACTATTGAACTACAATATATAGGTAAATTTAGTTGACATTTGACATATAACAGAGAATGAAGAGCTGTATATACCATATACAATGTAAATATCATTGTTGGTCACTCAATAACAAAAATGATTTACACTCACTCCCTTTTACATAGTTAGGTGTGTTTACCCGTCTTTAATATAAATAGTTGAGCGCGCATCGAAAACCAGGTATAAACACCCAAAGTAGTAAGAGTAAATCATTTTTATTATTGAGTGCCCCAACAATGATTTTTACGTTTCATACAGTTTCTTCACGCTCGTTTTTATGAATAAAGAATCATCTCAATATCTTCTAGTTATTGAGTAATCCAATATCAAAGTTAACATATAATTTACCAATATTTCAATGATAACCAAATTGAAAGTATTTTATCGCCAGGGCCAAAATAGGAGAGTTAGCTCAATCCACAAATGAACTGAAATCGATCAGTTAGCTTACAAGTAATCAGAAATAATCTTTGTTGAGCTAACAAATGTTTATTTATAAATACATGTATAAAATACCATAAATTAATTTATTTAGTGTGAAGTTTCCACGTTTTAAAATAATTCATTAGCATAACTATTCAAATAATTTAAATGTATGTATGTATAAGCATGGTGTAAACTACCAAAAACAGTTCAAACAGATAAGTGCTTAGTAAAAATTGATTCCTTTCTAGAAGAATGATCAAAGATAATTAGAAACATTAAAAAACAATATAATATATTTTCTCATCCAAAACGTGGCCAGAGTTATAATCTCATTGAAATTTCAATCCTGATGTAATTGCTTATTTGTTCTAGATTTGAGTAGCAAATTTTATATACCTACTTTCTACATACATTCTTCAGAAAATAAAATATTCAATGTGAATTAGTGGTTAATTAATGAATATTCAAATTAATAAATTAGATAGATTCCTTCAGTTCGGAAGAATCAGATAGCAATTTAATGACATATTAAAAATAAACATTTGTTAGCTCAACAAAGATTATTTCTGATTACTTGTGAGATAACTGATCGATTTCAGTACTTTTTTCAGTCCTTCCTGCCCAATTTGGGCGATAAAATAATAAATAATAATAATATAATGAATTTTATTTAGGAAGATATATTTAATTACAGAGAATTCGAATTTTTCGTGGATGCGTGAAATGTATCCAACATACTTACATGTTCTAATAATTTATTTGGTTTATTTTTATGAAAATAATATAGTTGATACCTCCACGCGGTATCATTGTTTATGAATGAATAATGAATAACTGTTGACATTTGACTCGAACTCACTTATAATTGAGGACAGTGAGGGTATTATCAGGATTTCTCCATTGGTTTTCCACTTTAATACAGTTGATTCCTGTCCACACTGCATAATGTCCCATTTCACTAAATCTATCATCTAACCAAGTCTATAAACAAATGATTTAGAAATACTCAACAGTCATTCGAGTCATTCGATTAAATCAAGTTATTTCATACTAATTAATGATCTATTTAAACAGACTACAGTATCTAAAGTTCTAAAAGGCAATTAAATATTAGATATGTACAATAAATTGCCATATTGCATATTGCATTCATATTACATGCATATTGCATGCATACAATAATCTATTAATACTATAAAATGCGGGGGTTAATTTTAATTATTCATTTATCTCACTAATTAGATTGATAAACTTCATAAAGTGGACAGCGATTATCAACTAGCATTATTTGTTATCCCAACTGACTAATTAGATGAATAATA
>JAYJLU010524381.1:0-12501 GCA_036873645.1 Minona dolichovesicula | reverse complement strand
TGAGTATGACAATGAACAATTAATTGCATTGGCCGGCATTTAAGTAATTGTGCAGCCAATCAGACAGCCAATAGAGTATTTTCCAACTTGTTACAAGCGCATCCATTCCTGCATAATTAACTTTAAATTATATTGAATAACAAATAAACATTTTTAACATATAATCAATTAAAAAATCATTACATATACTATATGTATTACGTGATTATATTACGTATATATAGTACATATATGCATGTATTAAAACCATTATATAATCAAAAATTTGCATATAACAACATGTTTTGTAATTTCCCTTGGGATGTCATTATATCCAAAGTCTACTGTATGATGATTCACTTTATCTGCATTACTTTTAAATTGAGCACCATTTTTGACAAGAAAATTTGCAAATTAAAGTATTCTTCACCTTATCTCGATATGACTTAACTTTGTATACAATTGATTATTAACTTTCACAAATTAATATCATACACTAATAAATTTGTGGATGTTATTGACTATGGACGTTTTTGTCATGCATCCAATTAATTGATAAAATTAATTTAATGTAGTAATTTTATTAAAATACCTATTCTCTTTTTCTAAAAATCTAGGTTATTATAGTTTGTTCAATTATAGTTTATTATAATATAATTAGCTAAAAGTTAACCTTCTAACAAAAAAACAGGGTTACCTGACAAACTAAATATAAATTTGAGTATATTATCGGCACCTTGGATGCATGACAAAACACCCTTTGACCACCCTGTTTTTTAGTCCAGGGGTTTTACTTTTAGCTACTTATATTATAATAACCTAGATTTTTAGAACAAAAAGAGAATAGGTATTTTAATAAAATTACTACATTAAATTAATTTTATCAAATAAGTAGAATAGGAATTCAGTTTATAAACCAGTTACCAAACTACACCACTGGTTATAATCTGACAGTTCCATAAAATACTTCAAATCTAATTAAATTGTTCTAACAATATACATTTAAAAAGTGAGAAAAATAGATATGTAAGTTACTAGATATATATCAACACAATTTGTTGAAGATTGATATCTGGTCCAATATGTTCTCAATCTAATAAAAGTTAACATGTCTCATATGTTACTACCATTAAAATTTTAGAAGATTTGATTTTCATTCTCTACTACTGTTCAAATTTTCAAAGAAATCATAATATGATATGAGGAAAATTTATACTATTTGTCTGTCTACTGTTAATATAGTTTTCCATGACTGTTGATAAACTATATTAAACCATTACATATTTTTAATCTGCCTAAAATCTGAATGGTAGTCAGTTATGGGACACCTTGGTACTATTAAGAATAATGTCGTCCTACAGAAAATTATTCAATGAAACAGTCTATACCAAAAGCATATCTTACAATATTTCCAGCTTTCTAAACAATTTGAATTTTTAAGATTTATTTCCTCCTATGAAAGTAGCCCCATAATCCTTTAAATTCTTTTTCTCTTGTTTTGATAAGGTCAAGGTCAATTTTTACTTCTAAAGATATGGGTAATTTTGTATTAAATATATATAATTCAGTAGCAGATAATCCTAATGCAATGATAATATTAACCAATAGGAACCCATTTAAACTTAATTTCCCTTTTAAATAAAATATAAGTCAAGCTATTCTACTTTTTAGTCAGTTATTCAATTCATTTCTGATTTGTACAATTTTGTAAATCAATTAAAGAAAGGTTATAAAAGTTAGAAGATCTTTCTTCATATTACATATCATCTTGTCAATATGCTATCATATGATTCTATAGTAGTATAGTATACTTTCTCATTTAAATTAGAAATTTTAATCCTAATCCATATTTAATTGTTGGGATCTATTTGTTTCTGGCAATTTCTTTGTGATTTTAAAGATATTTTAACTTTTATAATTCAATAGATTACCAGCATTTGTTGGCAGATAATCTAAGATGATAATTTTGTTTTAGATTTCTCCATTTTCCATGGAGTACTGTTACGTGTGTGGTGGTAGAGGCTATTGCCAACCTGTGTATGTCATCAAGCCACCCGGCAATGATCCACAGCCATTCTTTCCTTTTCTGGAGCATCAAAATAGGCCAGTAAATGCTCTTCCTATTTCTCCAGAGGGTACAGTCAAAGTTTGTACAGTCTGTTATTCTTATCTTATAAGGCAGTGGTGAGTTGCATTTTGTAATTATACTGTTGTTGATTAGTTAGTATATTTTAAAGACATGATATTAGGATAATCCTGGCTAATAATTTGTTGACAGGTATGATAATGAGCAGCGCGGAATCTCCCCTCTCAGACGAATGTATTTTATGAAGCGTATTGATGGCGGTGTATATAGTGGCGCTCACCCAAATGCACCACACGATGTTTTGGCTTCCGTTAGTGCTCAGTCAAGTTCCAATCTTGCATTATCTTCTGCGTCCTCTGTCATTGATCAGGGAAGCAGGTCTCGAGCTTCACCATCAATTAATTCTTCAAGACAGACACAGTTGCCTTCTGAACACCACATAATGTGCTTTATTTGTCATAATCCCTGTCTTAAATGGGATGCAAAAACAGTTTATTCTGCTCAGGTATTGCCAAACATTTACAGATTGCACATTTAAACTAATAAGTGAATGGCTAATTCAATTCTGTATTTACTTTTAATTTTAAAGGTACTGGAAAATAAAGAATTTTTTCCTTTCCTCAATGGACTAAAGCCACCTGATAAAGGCATCCCTTTGACAAATGAAGCCACTAAAATTTGCGCCTCCTGTGAATCGGAATTATTGCGCCAATGGGAACTCTACAATTCACGCGGAGTACCGCATGAATATCGGGAATATCGTGTTCTTATTGGATCCCCACCAGTCCTTCAATCATTTTCCAATGCAAATTATATGCTTTCCAGTAGTGCCTCGTTTCATAAACAAAGTGTCTCTAAATTTTTATTCAGCGGTAAAAAGTGTGGTTTGTGTAACAATTTGGCCGTCACATCGCCTGATGTTAAACCTAGGTATGGTTCATTCATTTAAAAGAATTTTAATGTACTAAAAATAACATCGCTGTTGCAAGCCGACATCTATTATAAACTAGACATCTCGGCGCTCGAACCAGGTTTCTTGCGCTGCTGACAGGTTTTCGGAATAGGTAGTGCAGTTCTTTTAAAAAACGTAGTTTCGTTTTTGTGTATGGCAGATATAAATATAGCAGGTCTTTATATACTGAGCTGATCTGCCATACAATTACAAATGAAATGCAGCGTTTTGATTGGCTGAAATATATTTGCAGCGATTTGCACAGCATACGATTTCTCTCTTATCTTCACAGTGAAGTGCGCGCTGAGTGCAATGTCTAGTTTATAATAGAAGTCGGTGATTGCAAGTATGTATATACTACTATTGGCTTTAGTAGTTGTTACCAATTAACGGGTTATTTTTAGATTATTAATCAGCTAATTCATTGATAATTCCTAATCTTCTAATCAACTCATAAGTGTATTTAAATTATTATGTATTCGATAGTTAATATTTGACTATTTAAAGATGATGATATATGATTTTTTCGAATAATATGGTAAATTAAATTTGTAAATTAAAAATACTATCATCTTTCTAATATGCTAAATGTTTATTTTAGATTCATTTCTTGGTTTCCTCGTAACAGTGGGATGTATTTTCCTTTTCTGAATGGCATGACATTTCCTCCAAGTGTTAAATGTGATTCAGAGAAAGGTGAAGTACTGGTGTGTGAATCTTGTTACACAGATCTCAGTCAGCAGTGGTCCACTTATGAGCAGTCCAGATATCCCATTCATCTCAGGAAATATAAAAGCCGAAATGGAGGCCAGACTAAATCTGTCGGCGGCCCAGTTTTCAGTGGTACTGCCAGTGAAGAGAGTCAACCGATGATCGCACAGTGTCATATCTGTCTGATGGCATTGAGAGATCCTCACACATTGAAGACATTGCGGAGCAAGCTAGAAGGGCTGAATTCTCTATCATCATCTGCGGGGAGTCTGCCTTTCTTCCCTATTTTAAGTAAAGTAAGTGCCTTCAGTTAGTTTGAAGCTGTTGATGTTCATAGTGCAAATGTCATTGCATTGGGACAACAACGATCACGCCAAGAATGCTATATTTGAGTTTACAGGTTATTCCGTTTTTTCTGCTTAAATTAGCTGCCCTTATAATAGTCCATAACAAACAAATTGAACTCTAGTCCATTCTAATAATGCTGAATATGGTGTTGTTTGATTTCTATAGATCCGATCTACTCCACCAATGAAAAGCACATTCGCTGTGTGTGATCACTGTTATTACAATCTTGTTAACCAATGGAGAGTTCAGGAGCAGAGCGGTCTAGATCCACTATGCAGACAGTATACCTATCAGGAATATGTTTGTGCCAGTTGCTCCTGTCTGAGGGCGGAAAAAATGGATGTCGGCATTATAAAGGAGAAGATCTATTGCCTTGACTGTGCCAAGAAGCAGAGAGTGAGTTTCAGTATATTTGTTCATACTATACTACAGAGGTTTCACTCTCAAAAAAATTGAAATGGATATCGATGGTTTGTAGATGACACGCGGCTGACAAATTCCTATCTCCGCCACTATAAAACTAACAATTTCTAATTATCGCGTCTCCTAAACGCCTTCTCCTATTGAAAGAACGTACCTATACATTAAGCGCTTTCCAAAAATATGAGAATTATTAAAATCAGAAAAAGCGTTTAGGAGAGGCGAAAAATTTAAATTGGTAGTTTTATAATGGCGGAGATAGGAATTTGTCAGCCGCGTGTCATCTACAAACCATCGATATGCATTTCAATATTTTGATAATGAAACTAGAAGTACATAATGAAGTTTACAGATTTTGTGTGGTTACTATAGATAGTAGAGTTGCTCTACTCCTAATTTCCGCTAGAAGGCTTAATTTAAACAATTGCTATTCTTCATAAATTCTCGCATGATGTCATCTCGCATCTTTTAGATTGAGTTGGCTATGTGATTAAATAGATTCAAGGTCAGCCGGAATACAACTGACAAACTTTTTTAATGAAGAGTTGAATAGTCTGATGTGTATTAAGGGTGTATCCAGGCATTCCCCTTTTAAAATAAAGGAGTGAGGTATAGAAAGAGGGATTCTAAATGTAATACATTTCATTTGATTTGCAAGGAGGGAAATAGCTCTCTCTCTCTCTCTCTCTCTATATATATATATATATCGACTGATGATATATAAATACTAAATATATACTAAATGGTTGAAATTATAGAGTAATAACAGTTAAACAGAGTTCCGACTCTCGCTACTAAATATTTGTATATCGACTTTCAGATACCAAGTGACAGAAAATCCATCTCCAACATTATAAATTCGGAAAGTTCAAATTGTCATTGCGACGAAACACAATGGCCGATTTTAATAATTCTTTTACCAAAGTAAAGTATAAAAGGAGCGCTTTTTAATGATATAAAATATTATAGATAAATTATATAGCAAACATTTGCTTCTTGCATAATAAAACAGCCTGTATATTTCCCAATAATAATTATATAATTTGTTCAATCAATTTTATTACGCAAAGGCAAAATAGTGTTGTTATATTCTTTATCATAATATTTCATTATATCGATTCTAAAATTCATGAAAGAATGATTACGTTAAAAGTTAGAGCAATTATCATTAATGAAAGGAATTTTAACATGGGTGGGTTTGGTTACTGGTTTTGGTTTATTAGAGGTATGGCAAAGTATTTGTTAACAAATTCAAGAGGGTAATTATTATTTAAAAATAAAGTTTTAGCAACAGTAAGGTTAGTTTTCAGATTGTTAAAATCAGAACTTATTTCTATTACATCTAAGAAATTCATTACGGATGAGGGCTATTTTTCTTTGTAGGGGACATGACTATCAAACGGTAAAATGTGTAAACTATGCGTATGTTTGGTAAATAAAGAAAAAGTGAATGACAGAATGTTATTTTGAATCTTTGTGATGATTATAGTGTCTAGAAATGGAATAGATTGATTAATGGGGTATTCTACAGTGGATTTAATGAGTTAGCATAGTCAAGAATTAAGTGGAATTTCAGAGATTATGAAAATACCTTTAATGTACCGTTTCCAAAGTATAATTTGATCGCCAAATTTGTTGTAGATTAGTCGTTAAATGCCGTTGAGAGAGAGATTGTGGTCAGTATCAGTGAGAGGTTGTTTCCCATTGCGAGTCTTTGATGCTGCGGTAATGTTGTAAAATATGGTAAGAGGGGTAAGAGATCCCGAAGAGTCGTCAGTCATGTCCTTGAATACAGTATTGTCTTTATTGGTTGAGAAGAAGTTTTGTCGTAATTTCTAAAACATTAGTAGGTCCAGAGAGGGGAATTGATCCATATAAATTAACGACGTCAAACGATCCAAAATGGAGCTGAGTGCTGACTGATAGAGTTTCACTGATCACTGTAATAAACGATGCCGTGTCGTTAAGGTGAGTTGGAACTTGATTGACAAGCGGTTTTAAAGATCCAGCTAGGAATTTAGACAAAGGAGTGGATGGGGTATCCAGGACTGATACCAGAGGTCCCTATTGAGAGATAGGTGCTGAAAGAGAGAATGTTCATTCTATATTGAAACAGTTCGGCGTGAGGGGCGATTTGTGGTCCTTTGGGATTGAATTACCATCTTACTGGGAAGAGGTAAAAGAATTATTAAAATCGGCCATTGTGTTTTGTCGTTATGATAATTTGAACTTTGCCGATTTATAATGGTGAAGGAGATAGGATTTTCTGTCACTGTCTATCTGAAAATCAATATACAAATATTGACTGGCAAAATTTGGAACAGAGTCTGTATTTTAATTCTATGTTGGAAGCCAAAGAGGTAAGTACAGAATATCAGATGTATATCTTTATGATATATAATGATACGACAGACCTCAAAGCCCGACAATAAAATATATATATAGGGGGCACTCGGATTTGAACCAAGGACCTCTCGATCTGCAGTCGAATGCTCTACCACTGAGCTATACCCCCTTACTGTTAGATTGTACAGTTGAATTTGATTTTGATTTGTCTGCTTGTCTATATATATAATAATACTACTATTGTACTTACAATATTGATTTTTACTTAATCCTTTCCCACTTTTCTAATGATTATAAATGTCAATTAGCATAATTTGAGGATTAATTTGAGTTGTTTATTTGTTCTACAATTTGAGATATTTCCCTATAACTACAATACTCTATATTATAAATGAATATATGTCTTTGTTTTGTGTCTTCCTCAAACAGATTGACTGCTGTCTTTTCTTGTATGGTTCCTGTGCCACAGATAATATAATAACATTCATGCGTTATGATAATTTGAACTTTGCCGATTTATAATGGTGGAGATAGGATTTTCTGTCACTTTGGTATCTGAAAATCGATATACAAGACTTATCTTTTGACAGTCAATGTTATTATATTATATACGTAGCTCAAAGCATAGATAATTTTATTTTATTAGACCGTCGATATTGACTGTGATTGATAGGAGTCTTATAGGAGTCTATCCTCAGTTATTTGTCATACTAATCGCATGAAAATACATTCTTTTTATTACAGTTAATGCTGGAATCTGCGTCATGTGGAGGTAAGTCAAATATCTATATCTTAATGTAGTTTCTATGTATTGTATTGTAAAAGTTTCAGTTTTTCGTAATCTCTATATATGTATGTATGTAAGCGATTCAATATGTTATTCAAATTAAAAATTGATTTTCAAGATATCTATGTGTGTTTGTCTTAGGCTTATCTTTTGACAGTTTGGTGTGATTGAACTTTGAGATTTAACAATCACCACAATTAAATATAGTATTGAATTTGTTAACTGCGTCTTCAGAGATGCATACGATTGATTTAATCTATATTAATGAAAAACGAAGATGTTGTTCAATGTTGTTTTTCTATTTATTATATAAAAATGGTCAATTTACATATATCTTTCTATTCTTTTTGATATAGAAGAATGTGGGAAAATAACTAAATGAAAAGCTTTCTTTTATCAGTATATAGCTTTGTAATCATTTGAAAGAATTTCTAATGTTACTTTGTGCTAATACATACATACAAACAAACAAACACTATCTATCTATCTATCTATCTATCTGTTCCTACAAACGAAAATTAATAGTATAGTTGCGCAGCAGAAATTATTGAATTGTTGAATTGTCGTGTTATGTCTCTGGGTGAAATTCTTCATCCTTTACATGAGATTGCGGAGTTTTCCTTGTTATTTTATCAAATTTCATGCACATTGTTAATGCAAATTACAAAGAGAGGATCTCTTATTACTTTTGTATTTTGCGTTTTTCCATTTTAGCTGTGATTAGAGATAGATGAAAGACAGTATTATCAATGCTAATAAATTAGTTAGTTGGCAATTGTTTCAAGCAATTTCCACTCATTCATTCATTTATTCATTCAATATAATTATTGTCAATAAATTTTATAGATACAAAAAGGGATGCAAGCGTGCTTTAAAGGTTTCTTCCCTTTGTATTTTGAATTCATAGCCCTTTTCTGAAGCAATTCAAAGGAGATCAAATATTTTTAAGTTCTCTTTGACAAATCATTTCTTGTCTCAAAAGATTATTTCTACCTTTAAATCATTAAATTTTTTTTAGCATACCTACACTTATTTTTATTTAAAGCAAGCGTCGTTTAAAAACTGTTATGATGTAGTTCTCTTATCTGCGTGTAATACCTAGGGGAGACACTATAGTTGATAAAAAATAATGACAAAATTGACACGACAAAGACGTTTAAAAGAGACGCGATAATTTGAAATTGGTAGTTTCAATACTTTGAGTTGAAATTCCATCTAACTATTATTATTAATAATAATTAAACTCTAATAACTCGGCAGTAAATTAAACCATTCTCATTATATCAAGATAATTTGTGTACCGAAGCTTTTATCATTTCTCTTTCTCCTTCATGTGAGGAGAGAATCTTTCTCCAGAAATATTCGAAACATATATTGATTAGAAGTGCCCACTCTATCTTACTTTCATTGATTACTCGAAGGCCTTTAACTGTGTTGATCACTGTCCAACACACTTTGGAAACAATTGAATTACATTGGGCTTCCCAAAACTTGTCATCGCGCTGATGCATTCATTCTCTAAGTGCAATTGTCCGTACGCTAATTGGAGACTCTGATCCACTTAAGATGAGAAAGGGTGTAAGGCAAGGTTGCATTCTCTCGCCCTACTTATTTAGAGTATTATGCGCAATGCTCTAACAGAAGACGAACAAGATCTTGAATGAAGCTACATAGCAAACATGATGGTCTGTATTATGTCGAGAAAACAAATGAGATGAGAATCAACAGCGAAATTCAAAGACCAACTTTAACTCTCTTGGTTCATTGATTACAACAAATGTTGACTCAAAAAGAGAAATACAGAAGATTAGCAATAGCGCGTAAGTCGGCTGTTGCGCTCGATGCAATATGGAATCTCCAGGTCCAGAACAACAACAAAGACACGACTAATGAACTCGCTGGTCTTCAGTACAGCAATGTATGCGTGTGAAACCCGGCCACTTAGAAAGAAGGAACGAAAACGAATAGAAATATTTGAACTCTGAGCATAGAGACGTCTTCTCAGAATCTCTTGGAGGGAACACCAAACAGACATTGATGTGTTGAACAACGTTGGAAAGCCAAGAAGTCTCTTGAACCGGGCCAGTCAGCTTACATACTTCGGTCACATCATCAGCAGACGAGAGGATGAAAATTTAAAACAACACAAATGATATTGGGCTGCATTCAAGGCCGAAGAAGAAGAGGCTGTCCTCGCTGACAATCTGATGAGGAAAACAACCGGAAGAAATCACTTTTCGAGAGCTAACTGATTTAGCTCAAAAGCGGATTATTATTGGAGAACCTTCATCAAAGAAGTCACAATAAGGGACCGCATCCCGCTGGTGCGGTGGTGATTCGCTCTCTCTCTCTCTCTCTCTCGCTCTCTCTCTCCATTACTCTGCAATATTCATGAAATTGATTAGTGATGTTGGCCCCTCTGTAATAATATTATTGATAAATGTGTGATATGAAATGATTGTTGCGATAAATATGGATAGGTACGAATATATTTAGACTCTGTATCATGCTGCTACCTCATAATATGTACATATAATGAGGAATATCATTCTGTCATTTGGGACACCTTTTGACATACAGCTCCTCATACATAGCCTCTCCTCATAAAGATAAATAAAAAATGGTATTGCGCTCTCTGTCTGTGTATCATCTTGAAATCATTATGCCAAAACACGAAAATCCTCGATTGAATATTCTCTCTCTCTCTCTGTACTTCTCGTGGTGGTGGTGTGAGCGGTGAGGCAGCCGCAACCAACACTAAACTATCGATCCATCCTGTGACACCCTGCTAGTAAGACAGACAGAGAGAGAGAGGCAGGCGAGTGTGTTGTGGTGCCGGTGTGCAGCTGCAGACACATGCACATGAGACACTCACTCACTCACTCATTTGTTACAATTCTGACTAACTGTGCACCCAATTAATTACTATTACAGTACTACTACTTGCTCTCTGCTTTTCCTCATTCACTCACTTGTTGAGACTACATATTTTATTTGAATTTATTCCAATTGACACACTTAAATAAATAACTTAGTACTAATCACAAATTAAATTAATATACTATACTACATACATACATACCTACATATTATCCATCATTCTTGGCAATCAATACGAGTCATAGGAAAATCTATGAATGCTCCAAACCCTAAATAGCCCATTTTCAATTTTGGATTGGTTAAGGTTCTGTTCATGCCGCCACATTCTTTGTATAAATCAGTTCACTCGTCATGACCCTGAAATCAGACATACCTATGTATCATAATTTGGGAAGCGACACACTTCAATTTAATTATTTTCGCTAAGCTGGCGTGTGTACTAAATCTTTTGGCGCTCTTATCAAAGTGTGAAATGGTTATATTATTTACTAGAGGAATAGACTAGGGTTATTTAACCCGAGAAGAGAGAGAGAGAGAGTTAAACCTTATACTGTTTGAAACGTTATGTCTTATTCAGCACCCAGTTGAATTAGCAGTAAAAGAAGGCTTTCAAATTGTCATTTTTGTAAAGAGCGCTTGCTGAATAGCTAAAACGAGCGAGAATGAATGCCGACTATGTACTCTCGGGAATGGAATGTTGAAAAGAGCTGTGTAGAGATTATGCTTTACTTTTTTATGTTTTGAGAGACATTTAAAAAAAGCGCCCAATTGCATGATGTAAGAAATAGAATCCAATTTTATTTCGATTCCGATATTTGTCGACTAAACACATAAAGGTCCAGTTCACGAACGCTTTCCGAGTAGTCACTCTCTCGGGAACTGGCTACTTAACTCACTGTCAGACGTTTCGTGAATGCCAAATACAGCTCGGAATTTTAGTATTTTAATGCTAAAAGTAAACATGACCAAGAATATAAGATATGTAGACAACTCTATATCTAAAACAACTCCAATGCACGTTCATTCCAAATTTCGCACCAAAACAGATATCCGGAAACTAAATATTGGCAATATCAACTAGTACTCTGCTTCTACTCGAAATCTTGGTGTCATGATGGACTCAACTTTGAGCTTAGACAAACAAATCAACTCTTCAACCAAGTCCTGCTTATTTTCTCTGTACAAAATCTCAAAGATTCGAAAATATCTAAATAAATTAACTACTGAAAGATTAGTCCACGCTCAAGTTATCTCTCGTCTCGACTACTGCAACAGTATACTTGTAGGTCTTCCACAAACTCCACTTATAAACTCCAAGTTGTTCATAACTCGCCTGCTCGCCCAATCTCTAAATTCAAAGCCAGGTCCCACATAACTCCTATTCTTAAACAACTACACTGGTTACCCACCCAAGCAAGAATTGAGTACAAAATTCTACTAATCACGTTCAAAAGTATTTACTTCGGTGAAGCAAGTTATTTAAGAAATACTTCACTTTCATCATGACAATCTTCGCTCAAATTCCAACTCCCAGCTTAGTATTCCGAGAACCAACACAAGATACGGAAACCGTACCTTTGCTGTTATGGGTCCCTCCATGTGGAATAATCTACCTGTCAATATTCGCACTGCAGAGAATATTACTCATTTCAAATCAAAACTAAAAACTTACTTATTTTGTAAATGCTATCCCTCATAAGTATGTAGATATTTGCACAACCTTCTACCTAGTCTTATCCACTTTATCAATTTATAGGCACTTTGAGATACTTAAACTGTAAGTGTATTTTTCAAATAAAGTTGTATTTCGCCCCTTCTCTTCAACGTGATACTGTGGAATGAGCTAGATAGTAAATACAGGACAATTAGTAAGTAAGTAAGTCTTTATTAAATCCAATGAGTGGAATCCCTGCGGATTGATTATATAAAAGGATGAAGAGGATAATAGAACATAAATTGAAAATTAAACATAAATTGAAAATTAAACATAAA
>JAYJLU010523270.1:0-12503 GCA_036873645.1 Minona dolichovesicula | reverse complement strand
GACCCAACCTAGAACACCAGAGAAGTAATGATATTAGATACAATGTTGACTTAGGAACGAGTTGACCTGAATTCATAATAGATACATACATAGGTACCTACCTCACAAGGTACCTCACGAATAGAACGAATGCATAATACGCATAATTTATTTAAATAAGAATACGATTTAGAACTTACAATCGCTTTGCTTTTCACAGAATCGATCTCCGCATGATTTGGTCAATGATCCAACTCCTGCTTGAATGCTCTGAGCCAAGTTGGTTAACACAGAGCTTTCGCTCATACAAAAGCTTATGAAAGAAAACATCATTCGAATTATGAAGTCTATTTTCATATCAGAAAGTAAAATGATCACGTATAGCTAACAATAATTTCAGTAAATAATCCCTCTCTACCGAGTGCAGCATTTTATATTGCGACAGCTCTACCTGACAACCAATTATATTGAAGAAGCAGGAAAGAAAGTTCTAAATATAGTAAATATTTCAGAATCTATTTTTATTTGTTGCGTCAAGATTGGGAAATACTAATTTAAGATTTGCTGATGATAGAGAAGACGGCGATTTTAAATACACGCACACACAACAAGCTGATGTTGTTTGATAGAGAAGACGGCGATTTTAAATACACACACACACACAACAAGCTGATGTTGTTTGATAGAGAAGACGGCGATTTTAAATACACACACACACACAACAAGCTGGTGTTGTTGATAATTAAATGTTATATTGCAACTAATCAATTAATGCATTAGGAAATCGCAACTTAATTAAATTTTGGAAGCCATTAGACTCAATTTTTTGCGTTTAATTTAAATGGTGCCGGATAACAGCTAACTTAAGGTTATCGTAGTATCAACGATCAATGAATGGTTTTAATAATAATAATTTAAAAAGAAAACGTTAATTATGTTGAACTTATATGGAAATTATAAAAATACCTAACATTTAAGCTTCATGGAATCAAAAGGCAAGTAAAATATACGGTCAATGCTAAAATGCGCCGAGCCAAAGTGATAAAAACACCACCGGAGACAAAACTCTGTCAATTAGTGACCGATTATACGCCCGAGCTAAACTTAAGATCTACATACCCCTCTCTACATAATGTCAGTTTTTGTGAAATAAACGTTATTATTATTATCTTTACGATTCAATTTCTTTTATATATCTTTTATTATATAATCTCTACAGCGCTATTCAACATTTCATTCCCGAGAGTACTTAGCCGGGATTCGAACTCTCGACCCCTGGATTGGTGGCCAAGCGTTCTAACCATTCGGCCAGCGCTCTTTACAAAAGAATGACAATTCATTTCTCGTTTTCTCAGATAAGAATGTTCTATCTGTGTTTGTATATTCCCAATATATACTGCGCAATTTTTTGACAATAATTTATAATAATAATAATAGGACTTTATTAGTAAAGCGAGCAAGATACTCTCAAAGTCATTGCCATGAGAATAAATCAAAAGCTCAATGTAGAAATTGTTGCAGACTGGCTTCAGATCGAAAACAGGGACAAGAGATCTGATAATAAACATCCAGAATCTGATGAGTACATGTAAAAAAAAGTGCACCCTTTATACTTATGCTTCATAGATTTTGCTAAAGCATTTGATTGTATATCTCACTCCAAGACTCTGGAACGAAATGAAAACCATGGGTTTCCCGCAACACTTAATTTGTCTGGCAATCAGTTTATACGAAAATCAAGAATCAGCAGTTCGAACGTCAAATGTAGTCACAAAATGGTTCTCTATAGGTCGCGGAGTCAGACAAGGATGTATTTTACTCTCCAATCTTTTCAACATTTATGGTGAATCAATCATGAGAGATGCTCTGGAAGATTTCAACGGAGGCGCCAGAATTGAAGGTATAGTATTGTCAACAACTTGAGGTATGCAGACGACATTACTCTAGTCTGCACTAATAGAGAGGATTTGATTGACCTGCTAGGTAGAGTTCAGCAAGTGGAGGCAGGGGTTTAAAACTAAACATTTCAAAGACTAAGCTGGTGATGATTATAGATGACGAAAGACCGGCAGACGAACCCCCGATCCAACTCACAAGTCAATGAAGTGCAGCATTTTGAGTACCTTGGATCAATTATCGACCAAACCTGCACTTGTAAGCGTGAAATAAAAAGTCGACTATAGCAATGGACAGAGAAAAAGTCATGAAATTAAAAAGTTCTGAAAAAGCAAAATTACAACTCCAAAGCACAGTTTTTGCCATTGCAACGTACGGCTCTGAATCGTGGGTACTTCGTAAAGAAGAATTGAGAATCTCATTGATTCGTTTGAGCACTGGGCATACAGAATAATTTTGCGAGTCCCCTGCGGACCAAAAGGAAAATGAATGATTGGGTGCGTCAGACGGTGAGAGTCAGAAAGTTTGAGTTGAGAGCCAGCATTTCAAAACGAAAACTCAGATTTGTGGGACACATGATTCGACAACCCGGCCACACATACGCAATGACTCAAGGGTATACCAACGGTAGCTGAAGATGTGGAAGACCTAGAAGAGATTGGCTTCATGACGTTAGAGTATGGACTAGTACGAAAGGAGGCATCCAGTCAGCAAGAAACCTAAATATTCATTTTTTATTATGTTGTGATTTTACTCTGTTTGTCTGATTCATTAACTTTCATAAACTTGTAACTTTTATCTTAACTGTATTTTATATTTGACTTATTTGTATTTTTAAAGGGACCACCCTGATCAGTTAAATAAAACTGCCTGTGGCTCCTTGGAGTGATTAATGTAAATTAATGTGATCTGTATTTATCTACTCCTAAAAAAATATTATTATACTATATTATTATAAAATTAGAGTTTATTGTAATTTACTAGTGTAAGTAGTAATATAAATAATTTCGTTTTCAATTAATAATAATTAATGGCTTGTTCGTTATATCGGCATTTGAGAATTAGGTTTCTATAGTGCCTTATGACTATCCAATTTTAAGTTATCTTGGAATATCAAACGATATTCAATAATAATAAGAATAAATTATTGAAAAAAGTGTTCCAAGAACAGGAAACTGTTAAAATTATACACAAATGATACAAGAGAATGAATAAGAGATACAAACAAGTGATACAAGAGAATGAATAAGAGATACACACAAGTGATACAAGAGAACGAATAAGAGATACAAGTGATACAAGAGAATGAATATGAGATACATACAAGTGATACAAGAGAATGAATAAGAGATACACACAATGATACAAGAGAATGAATAAGAGATACACACAAGTGATACAAGAGAATGAATATGAGATACACACAAATGATACAAGAGAACGAATAAGAGATACAAGTGATACAAGAGAATGAATATGATATACAAGTGATACAATAGAATGAATATGAGATACATAAGTGATACACGCAGAATGAATAAGAGATACACACAAATGATACAAGAGAATGAATAAGTGATACACACAAGTGATACAAGAGAATGAATATTAGATACACACAAATGATATAAGCAGAATGAATATGAAATACACAAGCTGATACAAGAGAATGAATAAGAGATACACACAAGTGATACAAGAGAAGGAAAAAGAGATACACACAAGTGATACAAGAAAATGAATAAAAGATACACACAAGTGATACAAGAGAAGGAAAAAGAGATACACAAGAGAATGAATAAGAGATACACACAAATGATACAAGCAGAATGAATAAGAGATACACACAAGTGATACAAGAGAATGAATATGAGCTACACACAAATGATACAATTGAGAATGAATATGAGATGCACACAAGTGATACGAGAATGAATATGAGATACACACAAATGATATATGAGAATGAATATGAGATGCACACAAGTGATACGAGAATCAATAAGAGATACAAGCTTTTATTAAAGAATTTTTAAAAGAGAAGAACTTACCGTGGATAATTTCTTGAAAGAAACAGAAACTGATTGATATGTTCTGATTGACTGATTCAAATGTTTCATTTGAATTTCATTTGAACTCAAATTTATTTATTTATATATTATTTATTTAAAACGAAAATATTTTGATTAGACATCATAGAATTACAGTAGGTATGAATATTTTATGTGTACATTGAATATTGGTATATGATTAACATATTTAAGTCGCATCCGCATTAACGATTTTTTGAGCGATTTTTCTTGGGGAGATTTGTTGCAGCTAGCAACACTTGATTCTGGTCAAAATCTGAAGTGGGCGGCACCTACTCAGTGGGCGGTTTTAATACATCTCGTAGTATATGGACGTAAGACAGTGTTACTGTAACAAATCTTTGCAACAAAATCATTCGGAAAAATTGCTAATGTGGATGCGGCTATCAGGGACTAATATATTGTTTATATATAGGGAATTAACCACATATATATATATTATAGTAGTCCCTGGCGGCTATACTCAATTTGAATCAAGATTTTGGGGTTAATATAAAGTGTCAAAAGGCTTATATATATATATATAGAGAGAGAGAGAGAGAGAGAGACATAGATAGATAGAACACGGAAACTAAACGACACACGTGTATTGACTAGAGCTAATAAATATATAGGTAATATCACCCTTTCTGAAACTGCATTCGTGGAATTTGTCAGAAGTATATTTTGGCTTAAAACATTAGTGATTTGTGAAGTAACTTAAATGTATTAAAAACAGTTATAAAAACACATGATAAAATCTTTTCTCGTGTTGTTACGCATGTCGCATAAATGTTGTACAAATATATCATAATACTATTAATCATTGATTCTCACTAAATTTATTTCAATAAATGTCCATAAGATGGTTTTGTAAATTGCGAATTCAGACACCCTCCCCATTTGATAAAATCACGTGGTTTAATATAAGCCTGCACTTTGGCTCAAGAAATTAGCGGAATGTGTTTAACGCAACCATAGTTTCAAATCGAGAAATTGTTGTTTATTGATGTAGAATTAAAAATATATGTAAAATATGACTTCCAATCAAAGTGCAAAAGTATGTGTCTAGTATTCAAATACATTTATGATACTGTACTTGCAACCTTTTCTTTCAAAATATGATTTGTCTTATTGTTTCGAAAATAACACCACTATACTCTACTCATCTTGATACACTGGAAAAAACTAGTTTATATTTAGATGTTAACAGCATTTAGTTTTATTATATTATTCCTATTAACATTCATATATAATGACATCAAAGTATTTTGTTTATGTTAGTGGGTATCTAGAGCAATATAGATTTATGCTTCTTGACATTTCCCTTATAATTTAAAAAAGGAATCATGTGGCATATTATTGGCTTGCAGCTCATCATCTGGTCATTTTATTTAAGCTTATAATAGTTTTTTGCTATGTAAGCAATAATTAAATACATGTAAATTTTTGTAACTGTTATAAAAATTTAAAAATTGCAATTAATGCCAATTGTCAAATTAGTTTTCATTTAAAGAAGTTGGTCCTTATGCACTCAAATTAAAATGCATTTAGGAGTTAGTTTAAAGGTTAGATTTGAATCTACTATTGTAATGTTCCATTGTATGTTCTTACTGCTCTAACCCTAACCTCAAACTTTATCAATCCTAATAGGTACCATACCTCTAAACTTACATTATAGGACCATAAAATTTACATTTATAAGTAAAACACAATTCAAATCTCTCTAGGTTCATTGACTGCAAATTAGAACATATTTGACCAAACCTGTTATACCTATTGATCAGTAATGGTTGATACTGAATATTTGTAATTTAGTTTATGGTAATTAAAAAAAATCAGGTTGAATCATATCTGAATAATAAATAATTTCTCTTGTACATCACATCACTCACCAGATTAACCAGTTTACAATGTTTAAAATGATAGAATATTTTCATCTCTTAAGGCAATAATCATATTTGATAAAATTATTACTAGACCATTAAACTCGCCACTAGGATTTCAGCATTTCTTAATTTTTAGGTATAATTGATCAGGTCAATGTGTAAAGTTATACTGCATTGTACACATGTATTATAAAAAAATATAGCACCAAAAGGGTATTGTTCAACCCAATGACCCCCTAATGGCTCCAGTGGTTTTCAAGTATTAGCCATTATATCATTTAAGCCCAATTTGTTAATATAGTCCTTTTGATTACACCGTGAGCATAGGGAGTATATCAAACTGCACAGTTTCATAGTAATTTATGAATGTGTCATAAATTTAGTTACTAATAACTATAACAACATGGTCAGACTGTTCATCAGTTGCTCTAATGTATGTTAAACTATAAAATTAGTAGTTTGATGGCAGTTCAAACTGTATAGTATGATGATGTTTGATATTAACAAATGCAATTCTGTGGTTTGCACTACTGTACAACATATCAAACTGCATTAATGAATTGGACCTAAGATTGAATGAGTTGCTTTTATGGCAATCATAAACTAAATGTTTCCTATACTACAGGGTGTCCAAAAAGTTTTGCCTGATTTTATATTGATAATGAATGTTGGTTTTGGACCAAACTTTTTGGACACCCTGTATAGACTTGATAACTTTCTATACCTTAGAATATGATTAGGGCTAGACATTTTTCTTAAAGTTTACAAAGAATAGTCCTTTAATCAGAGACACATATATATCTTATTATAAAAATGCATTAAGGAAAATTCATCATTATTTATTCTCAATTTATACTCATTCTCTGGCAATCAAATTTGTTTTATATGTATATTAGGTAAGTGTTACACAAACAGTAGTCAACCATTTGAGTATTTGTATTAGTCTAAAGTCAGTCATATAATATTCTACCATTTGTTTTGAAATTTCTTCTATAATGTACAAATGAAAAGCAAATTTATTACTACATATGGAAGATAACCATTCAGTAAAATCTAGCTTTTAAACTAGTTTTTTGTGTATATCAATTCAGTCAGTCACCAACCTTCAAAGACATCTTGCAACGCTCTGTTTGACAAGTTTTGTCAAATTCTCTATATTTCAAAATATAAAATGTTTTTGACATAGCACATTATATTTCACATAACATTGTGATAGAGTTAATCCTTAGTAATAAGCTTATACAATATTTAAAAGAAAAGGTAAGATGCTTCTGCCTTTTTCTCTCAGTGGTACTGAATCTATTACCCCACTGAGGAAGCTTGATATAATGCTATAAACAAAAGTATTATGTGACATATATCATCATTTGTGAGATATTGTGCCATTATAATCCTGTTAAATAATGTAATTAACTATGTTTATGAATAAATAATGCATAATGAAACCAGAAATAAATGTAGCAAATAGTCTGCTGCTTCCCTCAAAACCTTCATTAGTTCTGAAATATAATTATTGGTATATCATGATTGATAGACTATTATGTTTATTACTTTGTAACTGCATATTTTCTGCAATTGCATTTTCACATGTTTATTTATTATCCATGATTTAATTTGATTTTAGTGAATACCTACTTAATATTACTTAATTCTGCTATAAAGGTGTAATCTGCACATATTTCAGTTTTTGTTGATCATCTTTATTAAAGACCAGTCAATTAGAATGCCTATTGTGCAGGAGAACATTGAAAAACATTTGATTGGGTCAACAAATTTGAATTATATTAATTACTAATGTTCATGCAGATTTTTACTTTCATTAGTTTAGTATAATTGTATACACATTTCCCAAATATGATGCTAATGGAATTATTAAATTTTGAATTCTAAGGAAAAGAATTTTAATCGCAAATTCCAAAGATCTGACATGGAAGAAGTGGCTGATTTTGCATCTCTTGATTTTGATTCAAAGAAAAAATTAAGAGAGTTGTTACAGATAAAAGACTTAGGAAGCCTAATGACTAATGATACTTGCAAGATACATTCCCTTCTCGATGAGATTGGTCCTGTTCTAAATCCGGACCATTGCAATTCCGATTTGAATACTCAACAACATGAACTTTCAACTGAGTAAGTTACTTGGTGTAGTATCTTTATGACTTTTTAAAAACCCTTGAGTGTTTTCATAGTTTTTGTATCTGAGAACTTTGAACAGTCAGTTTAAAAATAAGATTATTTCTGAAGTGTAAAAAATGAATAAACAAGAAGTGTGGTTGAAAGGCATTATAATGTCAAATAATAATATTCTGCTCCAAGACTATTTTAATCGTTATCATTCTTGTTACATGATATATATATTTTTAAATATTTTAGATTGTCTAGTAATACACTTGCTCAAGCTTGTCTAGTTGGTGATAAAGAAAGGATCTTAGATCTTTTAAATGCTGGTAGCAATATCAATGAAATAAACGCTGATGGAGAAACACCCCTAACCTGTGCTATTACATCTGGCCTGACGGAAATAGTCGAATTATTGCTTCGTAATGGGGTAAATCTCATTTATTGCTTACATAGATTAATGTAATTGTAGTAGTTTCCATATTTTTACTGAGATATGTGGGGCTTATTTTTTTTTGTTGATATTTTTGTGTATAGTGATATATTGATTCATTGTGTTTTGATTCTCTTATTTTGATGTCAGTGAATCTTGGTATATTAATTATTATGAAGGTGCATATTTTTCATTCGCATGTTCACAATGTGAGAATTATTGGAAGTGTTTGTATTTATCTTGATTAGTTATTGCAGTAAGGTAGCCAGAGTTGTGTCTACTCTGTCTATCATCAGTCTCAACCCTAATCTTTGTCCGTGTACACTCAATCATAGCATAGCCTGATAAGCTGTTTTATTAATTCTTCATTCTATCTCCTGAATATAAACTGAGTATTCGGATTTCGTCATTAAGTTATGCAGAACATATTTTCTGCTATTTAGTTTGATAAATGGATAGGAAATATCTTATTAAATTATGTTCCGATTCTTCTGTGGTATTGGATCAAGGAGATTACATAACAAAATTGTGGTGTTTGTCCTAACATCATGACACATGAGCAGCTTGCCTACTCCATTATGGCCGATATTTAATCGATCCTACTTTGGATTTGTGATCAATATGGGTTTATTTGGTGTTCAAGTTTAGGTCGCTTATTTCACTCACCGCTCGTCATTTCTGTGTCCTTAAAATAATTTTAGTTTAAATTTTAGCTATTAACAAAACAAATGTTAATTTCCATCATTTATTCTCCCAGTATATTGTTAGACTGAATCGAGATATTCCTACAAAAAGTCGTTGATCTAATTGTAGACTTTCATATTAATTAACTATTATTATTTCTAATACTAAATCTGTGTCGTGTATTGTACCCAGGCTGATCCAAATCTTCGTGGTAAAAAAGTGGAATGCACCGCATTAATGGAGGCGGCCAGTGCCGGGTTTGCTGACATAGTGCGCTTATTATTGTCTAAGAAAGCCGATATCAATAATCAGAGTAATTCCGGCAATACCGCCCTTCATTATGCCGCTAGTGGAGGTCATCTGGATTGTGTGGACTTGCTGCTGAAAAACAGTCCATCCATAATCGAAATTCAGAACGAAAATGGGCACACAGCCTTGATGGAAGCGGCCAGTAATGGTTTTGTAGATGTGGCCCGCCTCATATTGAAAAATGGTGCCGATATCAATGCACATTCCAATGAGTTCAAAGAATCCGCTCTAACACTGGCCAGCTATAAGGTAAGATAGTAAGAACATGGTTCTTACCGGTGTTGCTTTTCTATTAAAATTGTTGACAATGTTGCGTTCCCGACAATACATATTAAACCATGTTTTACGGATCCAATGTCCGGACCCCTATCTCCTGACATGCAGATTCCAGAGATGGCTGTCACTGTGTTTCTTAATATTGTTTTTAAAGAAGTCATTCATATCCCTACACCATACCCTACTAACATTCCTATACAACAGGACAACTCAGAACATCCGCCATTAGATTCTCTCCCCTGCATTATCTCGAGACAACTCCCAATTTCTGTAAAGATCTCAACTCAACGACATGACTCTTCGTGCACCGATTTTCCGTTGTTGTCAAGGAAAGCCATTCTTGCTCTACTTGGACTTAAAAATGGCTACACGTATTGTTTTGAGTAATATCCATTTTTATCATAAAAGGTGTTATTTATTCGTTGTTTATTTAGGGTCATACGGCTATGGTAGAGTTTCTATTAAAATCAGGAGCTGATCACGACCATCGGACTGATGAAATGCACACTGCTCTCATGGAAGCTGCCATGGACGGGCATGTAGAAGTGGCAAAACTTCTTCTTCAATACGGTGCTCAGGTATATATATATATATATATAAATAAACACTTGTGGTAGATTATATTATAAAATCAAACGTTAGCAAATATTCAAATTACAAAACATCCACGACCGGTTTCCAATCGTCAGTACAATGTCTATGAATTGTAATAAAGTGGGATTCTATAAATAAAAGTTGGGTTGTTTTTGATTGAGTATAGTGGTACCACAGAAAACTTTCTATTACATTTGTAAAAGTGTTTATTACAGTTGAGGCATTATCTGGATGGTTGGTGTGCTGTCGATGAAGGTCTAATTCTGTTACAAAGTCAGTGGTATTGATGTTTGTCCCACGTAGAGATGTCCATATTTCACACATATGCGGCAATAGATTACAATCAAAAACAACCCAACCCAACTATTTCTCAACTTTTATTTATAGAAACCAACTTTATTAAATTAATCAAACCAGAACTCAATTTATAGGATCCATTCATAGACATGTACAGATTTTTCACTTTTCCACCTGACGATTGGAAACCGTTCGTGGATGTTTTTGTATTTTGAATATTTGCTAACGTTTGATTTTATAATATAATATAATTTCCCTCATTCATTCACTACATCTTATTAAAATGACAATCAATCGTTTTTTCCTCTAATATATTTAGGTTAATATGCCAGCTGATAGTTTTGAGTCTCCGCTGACCTTGGCGGCGTGCGGAGGACACACTAATTTGGCCTGCTTATTAATCAGTTATGGCGCCAATATAGAGGAAGTGAATGACGAGGGCTACACTCCGCTGATGGAAGCTGCTAGAGAGGGTCATGAGGAGATGGTTGCTCTCTTACTTGCATGCGGTCAGTAGAATTGTAGCAAATTTTTGAGTATTTTACTCTCTTCTATCATATCTACTACTATCATCGTTTAATTAAGAGAAATGCTATTATTTCAGCTTCGCTTCACTAATATATGCTGGAGTGAACCAACCCGTTGCTCTCTGTTAAATAAATATACGCCTAACTATTAGTTTCGAAATTTTATCAAGTTGTAGATAGGCTATCAGAACTTATGAATTGATTATGAAGTTTCTCTTGGTGTTGTACGGGAATTATACTAAAACGCTGCCCAATATCACTCAGTAACAATCCGTAATCTAGTCATAGAAAGCTTAGCATGAGCAGTTTAAACATTTATGCTAGGGGATTTAATTCATATATACATTAATCGCTCTTCCTCTCATTTTGTTAGGATCTGATGATGATATCTGTACCCTATTGACTCACTTGTTACTATCAAAAAGATGAAATTTTAAGATGAAAATGTACAATGAGATACTGGTAATCCACTGCTTTTTTAGGTGACACCCTCGAGATAAACTGCTGACAAATTCCTATCTCTGCCATTATAAAACTACCCAATTTCAAATTGTCGCCTCTTCCAAAAGCCTTCTCTAATTTTAATAATTTGTCCATTAAAAGAATATTTACATTAAGTAAGCGCTTTCTACAGATATCAAAATCCGAGGAGGCGGAGATAGTAATTTTTCAGCAGTGATATAAAAAAAACATCGATATAAAGTTCACTTTTTTAAGAGTCACAACTCTATATAATCGTTATTATTATTATTAACATTTAGGTGCTAAGATTAATGTTCAAACTGAAGAGACGCAAGAGACCGCTCTGACTTTAGCGGCGTGCAATGGATTTTGTGAAGTAGCGGACATTCTGTTGCGCTGTGAGGCTGATATTGAATTGGGCTGCTCCACTCCACTGATGGAGGCCAGTCAAGAGGGGCACTTTTATTTGGTTGGGGATCTGCTCAATTTGGGGGCGGATGTTAACGCACAGACTGCTACTGGAGAAACTGCACTACATTACGCCTGTGAAAATGGTCATGTTGATGTACGTTGTTAAGTTATTAAAAAGAGGAATTCCTATCTCCACCATTAGAAAACTTACTGCCAATTACAAATTTTCGCTTTTCCTTTATGAGACGCGACAATTTGAAATTGGTAGTTTTTATAATGGCGGAGATAGGAATTTGTGAGCAGAGAGCTATAACAAAACGGAACCATCGATATACATTTCAATATTTTGAGAGTGAAAACTCTGTGTAACTGTTATTACTTCATGTTGTACGCCAATCAGTGATGACGTAATAATAGATGGTTGCAGTCATAGAGTAAGTATTCACAGAGGTTCAACTCTCGATACTAGATATTTGTATCTAGTTGTTAATTGACAGAAAATCCTATCTCCACCATTATAAATCGGTGAAGTTCAAATTACCATAGCGACGAAACAAAA
>JAYJLU010522160.1:1341-12504 GCA_036873645.1 Minona dolichovesicula | reverse complement strand
CAAATCTTTATCTAAATATAAAGATTGGGTCACTGTAAAATAAAAATATTTATATAATCATTGACATTCAAGTGATGAACAGATATTGATAAGATTTGAAAATTTAAAGTTTTAAAGTTGGATGGGAGTTTATTTCTTCTTCAATAGATCCAAGCTTTGTATTCTCTTCCTCAATACGACTCTTCAAGCTCTCTACATTCCGTTTACTCTTCTCTAGTCTCTCAATGATGAGTTGTAACTTCGGGCTGGGTTGGTGAGTTGAGTTTACATAGACGTACTGAACATTTTTTGATTTCTCATGAACATTCTGTGGATGGTTGCATCTCTGACAAGGTTCTTTTTTGTTGAATAAATCTGGGCAGAGAGAAGGAGTCCCCAAAATCTTTTTCCATGTTCCCGTTTCATGATGGCATATTGAGCAACAAGTAATATTGCATTCTGTACAATTAACTACCGTCATGTCTGGTGAAATTTGTTGCTTAATTTGAGGTAGCATCTCCATTTCTGACTTTTGTGTAGATGTTTTTTCTTGGCTCAATCCTTGAACTTCTTTTTCTTTTTCAGTCAGTGCAAACTTCAGTGATTTTATTTCGTCAATTATCTGGAATTTTAATCTGTAAGATTTCACAATTGCTTTCGTTTTTCTCAAAGGTAAATCGTTAGAATCCTGGAATTGTAACACTGTCTTGATGACACTAAAGCTTTTCTCAAAATTCGAGTCTTTTTTTATGATTGTGTTCAAATCCGGTATGATATGATGATTTTTAAATGCTGGAAATGATCGCTTCAATTGATTTATCGATCCACTGAATGAAACTACAGCAGTGTTTTCAATTAGATCTTTGCTGAGTAGAGACATTACTTGAGGAGATTTATTATCCGTATTATTTACAATATAGCAGACAGCATTGATAGTTGGTAGATGATTCTCTTCAAATAGATAGGCAAGTTTCTCAGATAGTAATCTGTTGGGATTTTTATCAGATTGTGGTAATTCGGGTATATCCACAAGTGATAAAGTGTAGTCTGTTCTTCCTCCGGGAAGAGGATGAATTTTATAGACTGTTAACCATTCAGATGCATTGTTTTTCTAAAATTGAAATGAGTAAAGGTTGGACAAACAATTTAGAAAATTAGAAATAAAGTTAGATATTTACTGATTCAGAAAAATCATTTAAAGGAATTGTAGATAATGAGCTCTAATAAATCAGATGATCACGGATATATTATTATAAATCTTTTCTTTATATTTGGGTCCTGAAACAATTCTCTCACAATGTAATATTGAAAACAGTTCACTATTTGCATTTCCATTCGTCCATATTATACTGTTCAGTATTGATAAATGTTATCAAGGCATGTAAACATGTAGGAGGTAGCCATGTGGTATACTTTCAAAAAATCTGATTAAATTGATATAATTTGATTTATAACGAGACTTATATATTGTAAACCAGACATCAAAGACGAGATTTTGTTTCTGATTTTCAAGATGATTCTTTGCAGGCAAAGTAGATGATTTTGTTACTATATTTTAAAAATTATCATTTTATAACATAACCCTAACCCTAGCCCGAGAAGGATAAGTCATTGCCATTGTCATCAGCTGAGATTTAATCAAATGGCGGTCTTGTAATAAACCCATTATATTAATAATTGCGAGATGAACTTTACCAAGAAGGTATAATCTAAAGAAATCAAACTCATAACTTACATTTTCCTTGATTGAAACCTCCAACCAAAGTTTTTCATTGCTTCGAATACCAAGACTGAAATTTATAAAATATTCCACCAAATTTTTCCTTTGTTCAGGAGATATTCCAATGATCAAAATGGTTGCTATAGAACCCTTAAAGGGATTAGCTGAAAAATGTAAGAATGATCACGTTTTATTTATGGAATTATCAATCAATCAATCAATCAATATTAAAAACAATATAACACATGGATTTCCGTTACAGCATCACCAGCATTCAAATGCTGACAATACTGTGTTATTACTTTGTCAAAGTGTGATAATTATAAAATATTCTTGAATAACCAATATGATAAATAAAATATAATTATGGAATAATTGAATAATCTCTTGTTAGTATTAAGATTAGTTAATCATATTGCACTACCGGATTCATCCTCGAATTCTTAAGGAAAAGTTTAATTGGTTAATCTGTCAATAAATAGTAAACTATAAAACTATATGTAAAGCTATATGTAAATATTTCTATATACGCTTGTACGCTTGTATGGATACTGACTCGTGGATGAATATGTCTAGAATAGAGACACATAAACAATATTATAACTAAACTGTTTCTTATTGTCGGAAAATTTGGAAAATGTGAATGTCTAACAGTCAAATAAATTTTGAAATATGATCCCATACCTGTTTCCAAAACATTGATTTTTTTACTTTGAGCATTTTGATCGAGAGGCTTGACCAAGGGAATATGATATGAAGACCATGAATTACTAAGTGTTTTTATTTTTTGAAGATTAAATTTGGCCACTAAAGTTTTACCCGGATTCCCACCAGGTTCTTCTTTTTTAAAATCTAATTTTAGAATATTTTCTTTCTTCGTTGACGGCCTAAAAGGATAAGTCAGAAAGTACTTAAGTAAGTAAGTAAGTAAATGTATATTTATAAATTAACACGTTTGGGAATTAAGATAAAGATTAAGATAATAATACAAAAGATGATTTATATACTATATTTAATAAGTAATAAGTAAAAGAACGGAGAACGGAGAACCTCTGGTTAGAATTTATTGCACACAAAGTTTCAAACACGACTGTGTTCTTTATCAAGTGATATATCTACAGTGACTGACATATTCATTGAAAGAGTATATTTAAAATGTATGTCAAAACGTACGTATGAGTAGGCAAGCACTTAATATAAGATTTGTAACTGAGAGAGTACAAGGGTAATGCGTAATCGGATTAATACAAGTTCAGAAATAGGAAAGTTTGTGAAGTGAAGTTTGTGTTTGTTTGAGGTGGAAAACGATTCTAAGCAGAGCGAGTAAGGGGGGATTTTCTAGTCTGTTAAGACCGTTGCAGAATTCTATTCCAGTTCATACACATGCCACCAGGTTGCGGAAGAAGGGATAAACTAAGATCGTTTTGAATCAGAACATATAAGCGTACATAAGTAATCTCCTCTAATAATAACGACTGATTTGATTTATCTCCTTCCTGTATCCATTATCACCACATGTATCTGCTATCTCCTATGTATTATGACACTGCTAATCTTCACGCATCAATTATTTCTGTTACTCACTCAGGGAAATTTTCTTTATGGGAATGTGGAATTTTATCAACTGTTGGGTTAGTTTGGGGTTGTTTTTTGTTAGAAGAGTCTAGTTTTCTTCTCTTATTGGCTGATTTGAGTTCTTCGAAAATATTTTCGAAGTTGTCACAATTCTTGTTGAAATAGTCTCGCAGCCTAGCCGATTTTCTCTTGTTTGACGATACATCCTTATTTTCAAATTGAAATAGACCATCATACTCGAACCCTGCACCGTATAAAGTGTCTTCAACAATAGAATCATCGCTCAGTGGTCGAGTAGCTAACACAAATCTCTTCTCACAGAAATCTTGACTGAAGAGAGGAGACAGGGTATTGAGTACATATTTCTGATCATCAGACAGTTCTACAATGGTGGGATTAATCACCAGACAAGAGGCATCGATTTTATTGATCTTTGTTGGAAGGAGACTTTGAATGTTAGACAGAATGGGTTGATCTCTTTGAGAATCTTGATTGTCAGATATTCCTCGAGTTTCAATGATATTCAGAGTATAATCCAATTTTGTTAAACTTGATGGAATCTTGTAAACAATGACATCTGTCTTCTGGTTCATCTAAAACGAAATTTTATAGCCATTTGATTCATTCGACCAGTCAAGTACCGTCGGAAATATAAGAAAATATGAATATTACTAAATGAAGACTTTTGAATATTCCAACTGAGGTACACTTTCTCATTTATTATTATACTATTATATAGGTACCGTGTCACAGATACAATAGCTGAACAAAATAATTTTATGAGGTCAATTTGAATACTCAGCTTTATTTTATAAATCTTCATTGATTGTATCAATGTGACAGTTATATGTATGGATTTGTTTTAATTATGTACAGTTGATTGTTACTTAAAAGAGCAATATTCCTTTCTATTTTTAGCAGCTCACTATAGCTCAGTGGGTACTTCTCAATCGAGAGGTTGCGGGTTCGAGTCCTATCAGGGGCAAACAAGTTACCAATTAATTGTAAAGCTACTGAGTGCCATGTGAAAGTGGCGCAGGTGTTAAATGCTCTGTCCCATGAACAAATGGATCAAGCTTATGGCTTATCTTCCTGAATCTGTAAAAATCTGCGTTTGACATTATTAAGTGATTAAAAAAATTGATGGCAGGCTAAAATGGCAACAAACTATGTAGACGTTTCTTTTTTCGCCAAATATGAAACTATAAACCGGATTTAAACAAAAATTTAACTAGTTCCAGTAGCAGAACTGACAAATTAGATAAAGATCATGCTAGAACCGTTTCGGATTTTAATAATAATAATAATTGCTATATTTATACTATCACAAACATTATCGGTGATACATGAACAATAAGAAAAGAGAGTGAAAAACACAGACAACGTAGACGAATTTTAAAAAATTATAATACACTAAAAGCATACTATTTAAACTGATAGTATTTTAATAAGGAGTTGTTTAGTTGTTTAGTCTAATGCAGGAGTTGAGACGAGTAGTGACGTGATGAAGTGGCCTGGCTGGAGGGCAGAGGTCTTGCAAGAGGTGGTCAACCTTGTGGAATTGTTTCGCTGTACGTCTGCAGAGTTTGTCAGTGAAGGTGAGTAGGTCGATGATAGGGGGAGTTCCGGGAGCCCGGCTATGTACTCAATGTCGTTAAGACGCTTGAATTGAGAGGTTGCAGAATGACGGGAAGCGTAAGTCATCACGCTTTTGATCATGGCGTTGTAAAACATCCATAACATGTCGTTGGGTGGATTTGAGCACCTTGAGTAAGAAAATTCTTTGGGAGGCTTTGGAGATGACTTGATCGATGTGAGTTGTCCAGCGGAGATTGGCTGAAACAGTTATTCCACGAAATTTTTTCAGTGACTTTCTCAATGATGGAGTTGTTGA
Source organism: Minona dolichovesicula (assembly GCA_036873645.1). Taxonomy (NCBI): domain Eukaryota; kingdom Metazoa; phylum Platyhelminthes; order Proseriata; family Monocelididae; genus Minona; species Minona dolichovesicula. The sequence continues at coordinate 7,336 of JAYJLU010522160.1, read as the reverse complement.
CGAGAAGGTAAGGAGTTGGTAAATTCTTCTTGGTGCTGTATAAATAAAAGTCTAACTACGTAGTATGATATCATCAGATTTTAATGTTGTCACAATCCCCATTTTAATAATTTGCATTTACATGTGTCTCCCCCTCAGCAGCGGATTGCACAAAGAACAAGTTTGTTTGAGCAAACGTTTTATGTGGTGTCATTTTCCATAGTTTTTCACATCAACATTTAATTTTAAAAATTGAACCATGATGTGAAAATTTAAATTTTCTTCAGTTTGTTATTAAACATAGTTGTATGGTACAATAGTCCCTGCCTTAGTCCTAATACTCAGATGCTCAATTTATCTCTCAGCAGGCGCCAATAGCCATAATAATAGCATGCTGATATCAGTGTATAAACAGCAATAATTGCCGTCTTTACATTAAAGATTAACTTATTTTATACAGCGGTATCATAATATATGTACGTATAAGTAGTCATTGAGTCATCATATTTAACAATAATTTTTATATATAACAAACAGTAACCCCTCTTATGCGACTTCCCCTTATCAATTTAGAAGTCGTATAGGAGTGGGTCTACTCTATCATCAGATATTAATGCATACTCACCTGATCAGCTGAGAGCTGATAGCGAATGTCGTGATCGAAGGAGACATCAGCTAAATAGTTGATCATTGCATTCACGAGGCTACTCATCCCGCTGTCAGTTTGACCAACTAAAAGGATAGATTTCTCTGGTTCATGGAGTTGGTCTCGAGGTCCTAAAAACGGAGACATTTTGTGAAAATATAATGCTGATTGATAATTTTTGAAAAAGTGCTAAGGAATTTTTTTAATCAATTTAAAGATCATTTAATCTGTTTTTGTGCCATGTTAAGTTGTTCGAGAAAGATCGCATAGATACAATTTAAACAACATTGAAAATATTATTTAATAAAAATACTGTCTTATTCGACCTCCTGACTTATGCTACTGAAATTATTTGCACCGTTTTAATTTCCTACATTTTACATTTAGAAAGTTCCCTCCCGTATGCGACCATTTTTGCTTGAATATACGAAAGTCGCATAAGGCAGGGACAAGTGTAATATTAATTGAAACGGTGTTCAGTCAATTGCAAAAATGTGTATTTATTATTTTGTATTTTATATTTTTGTTCATATGTTCATGTTTAATAGTTTATGTATGTATGTATGACTTTATTGAAAATTGCTGTAGGTAATCATGTGAATCATATTAATTTTTATTTTAACTGTGAAATCGTATAATCCAATAAATTCAATAAAAAAGATACCAACCTAGACAGTAAAGAGCAATTTTATAATCCGTATTCATTTCCAAGGTTGTTGTTTTGAGAACACAAACGTTCACACTTGTTGATGCATTTCGACTTTTATCAGTGACCAGTTTATCCCAAGTTAATATTTCTCTATAAAGAAAGAACAATAACGAGTTAGTTATCTTACATTTTCTAGATATGTAAGCACAAACAATTTTTACTTTAGATTTAATTATGCAATTGAGTCATTAGGAGTCAGTGATATTGAACATGTTATATGTTCAATGTTCCTCTCCTCAATGCAAATGAGATGTCTGATGTTGATGAAGAGAATGGTGGTGATGAAGAGAGTGATTGAGTTGATGATTTTCCTGTTTCATCATCATTTTCTCAAGAGAATGATGGTTTTCCTTTATTATTTTGCTGCATTTTGGTTGGATGTTGAAGCTGGTGAGACCATTAGAGATGTTGAAGTCCACTCGAAAAAGTATAACGAATTTGAAATAAATGACATTAATTCAATGTTTCAAAGTTCGTTTCCACAAAAACATCAAAGATTTTTCTACCAGCTGTTACCTTACAATAAATTAAGCCTCTTCATTGAATTTAAATGATCATCCAAGTTTTTTATTACCTACAAATAACTTACTCATTACGTAATTCATCCAAATTCTGATTATCCGGCGATTTGATGGCATCTTTTGTGTTTGATGTTCTGAACAAAAGAGTGTTATAAAATTGTTTTTATAAATAATTGTATGCAACTTCATTGACCTTTTCATACTCAAATTAATTTTTACTTATAAAAAAATATTGTTTAACTGCTTAAAATATGTACTTAAATACTACTAAAGAAAATTCACGCGGTTATCGAAATATTTAAATGTGCGCATTTTTTTCTCCGTGAATATAAACAAAGGTGATTAATTTGTTGCAAATTAACAACATGCGAATAATTTGATAAAAAAATGTTTTAATCGTTTTGTTGATTGAGTAGGAATGGGTTAATGGAAATAATGACAAAATGTAAATTGTCAAGTAAATAATTATGTGGTAACATTTATTTTAAAGATGCAAATATTTGTTTTGTGATTAGACTATGGCAAAAATTTATCAGAAAAGACACCATAAATACTCAATTCAAAAAGTGTTAATAATGTTCATAACTCTATACGAAGAAGAATCTTTTTTCTAAAAGAGCAAGTTTTAAAAAATGCGAATATTTTGAGATATCACTTGACAAACAAAATTTAACAAAACAAAATACTAACTTCCTTAGCCTCTATAACCTCAATGGCAGTGGATACTTTATATAAAAGGATGACAGTACTCCCTCTCTTTAGAGACCTTTTAAAGAACGATTTCCTCTCATTATTTTTCTATAATAAAAGACTTTCAAAACGTTTTGGACATTTTATCAAAAAGGAATTATTGAACTACAGGTGTCTTGAAGGGAGGTACCTAATTTGAAATATTTCGCTACATAATACGTCCTTTGAGCGAGTTACTCTCAGGAGCGACCCTTTCACCTTGCGTCTTTCGAGGTCGCTCCACTACAACGTATTTCCCTTGATACATTATCCGTTTAATAATTATCTTTTTAACATCTTTTATTATAAAATAAATAAATTTGGAGGCATGAGTATCACAATACTCATTATGATTTAAAGAAGTTCTAAATTACTATACTCTTTCTATCTTAACAGGTCTGACTGGTGTTAATTAATAAAAAAAAACTTTCCTTTCCCCATACGTTTTCCCATTTACATCCAGATACAATATGATAATATAAGAATACTACCTTTCGCTTGTTTTTGAAGTAACCTTCTTAACAGAAGTTTTAGTTTCTTTTATTAATTCTTTGAAAATATTTTCGAAGTTCTCTTGATTGTCTTCGAAATATTCCTGAATCTTCTCTCGTTTTCTCTTCGATTCCGCCTCATTGAAAAATATGGATCCATTTTCAAATTGAAATAAGCCATCATACTCGAACCTTGCCTCGTGTAGAGCGTCTTTAACAACAGGATCATCGCTCAGTGATCGAGTTGCTAACACAAACCTCTTCACACAGAAGTCTTGACTGAAGAGAGGTGACAAGGTATTGAGGACATATCTCTGATCATCAGTCAGTCTCACAATGGTGGAATTGATCACCAGACAAGAGGCATCGATTTTCTTGATCTTTGTTGGCAGGAGACTGTGAATGTTAGACAGAATGGGTTGATCTCTTTCAGAATCTTTATTATCAGATATTCCAGGAGTTTCAATGATATTCAGAGTATAATTTAATCTGGTCCGCCCAGAGTAAATTTTGTAAATGAAGATCCAATCTTTCTGAAACTTGTAATTATGTAAATATAGAAATCATTTCATGGAACATTTGGTGATTTTAAACACATTGAAAATTAATTACTTTATGCAATTCTAAATTTTCCCTGTTCGACTGAATTGGGGATATCTCAAGTCGTACATTGTCTTCAAATTCCACTTCATTTAGGTAATTGACCAATGCATGGATCAAAGAACTTTGTCCCGAGCCAGTTTGACCCAGTAAAAGTAACGTTTTCTCGTCAGATGAGATATCACTTGGACAACCACCTGGAATAGTCAATTATAAATATTAAATTAATTAGTATTAATTATTCATTTGATTTTTCTCAGTATAATCCTAAAAATAAAATGGGAATGAGAAAAGCTATTACATGAACATGAAATAAGAATTATTAAGATACAATAATTAAGGAAGAGATTGATTCCTAAATGATGTTGGTTTAAGTAGCTGTTTTATAGCTGATATATGTATAAATACTGTAAAAAGCTGCTTTCCATACAAAATAAATTTGTCATTATAATTCTTACAGAAATCAGAGCTCCTTGATAATGCCTTTAATAAAGACTATAGTATGACACGATAGAATACAACAGCAAATACGACAGTAGACTCAATATTATTTCCATTTTTTAAGACATTAATTTCACAATTCTTTAATCACCATAATCTTGTCAAATGTCAAACACAACCTCCTAATCTGCTTAAACTTATCCGTTTCAATAATCAATTCTCAATTAAGAAGTGTCTCAAAGTGGATTAAACATTATTGAACATTTTATTCGTTTTAATGGTAATATGTCTTGTAATTCTGATAATGTTATTTATATGTATAATATTTTGCAATAGATGTAATGCTACTTATTTAGAAGAAACCTGTAATCCGTTAAATCTCCGTATTAATTTACATTGAAATCAAATAATGACAATATAGTTTTTTAAACATTTCTAAACATGGGTCTGTGGTAATTGTGAATTTAAAATAATTCCAATCTTTAAACTTTCTTTAAACAGTCAATATTTAAGAAGACAAGTTGAAATGTATTTAAATAGTTTAAATCCTAAATTAAATGCAAAATTTTTATGGTTATTTATGATTTGATAAATCTATTCTTCTAATATTTAGATTTCATAATTCGCATGATTATCTTTAAATGAAACCTGTCACGAATCATTCTTCGAAATATATATTTTCCATTCTTTAAGGAAGTGAAACCTGCAGTGAATTGATATGATTAATACACAATCTGTGGCAGAATCAGCTATCAATCCCCAGAGTACTTAACCCAGGTTTGAACCATCGACGTCTGGGTTGAGAGTCAGCAGCTCTACCAATGAGGTAGCGCTCTGGTCAAAGGAATCGCATTCTGATTGTATTCTTATACCGAGACAGCTCTGAACTGGATATTCATGTTGTCCAATTACTGCTGTTAGAGGTCATTCCCTCACTCAATTTGGACAACTGAACATCCAGTTCAGAGCTATCTCGGTATACAATCGGAATGCGATTATTTTGTACAGAGCGCTGGCCCATGGTAGAGCTGCTGACTCTCAATCCAGAGTTCGGTGGTTCAAACCTGGTTTAAGTACTATGGGAAATCGATAGCTGATTGTGCCACAGATTGAATACTAATCATAATTATTTATGTTCTAATTTATGTATATATTATATCTAATATATCTTCACATATATTTTATATATATAATTATTTCTAAATCTAGCATTTTCTAAGGAAGGGATGCAGTAGATCAGCTAATTATCAGCTGTTCTTATCCCTTGGGGTAATTATGCGAAATATTATGTAACTTTATGTGTGCTTTGCATATCTTTTACCCTTAAATAAAATTTTATAAAAAAATATTTCGTCTCGACTATTTAGTCGGTTGATTCATTCACTCAGACGGCATCTTCCCGATGCCAGAGCCTGATAGGTATTCATTCTTCAGGTACACTTGTCGATATGTCCATCACCTTCTTCAATATTCTTGCTGATCCTAACAATGCTACCTTCTGAATAAGCCCTACTGAGATATCTATCTCTATCTCTTCGACCCATTTCCTTAATTTCTTAGGTGCCCCGACTATATGACTGGTACGACTTTCGCTGTCTTAAGTGTCCAGCCCTTCTTAATCTCTCTGACCAGAGACCATATCTCCTACAGTAGGAGATCCCATAGTCAACTCAAAAAGGAGGATATAAAGGAGGAAAAAATTTCTTGAATTATAAGATTTATTTTTGTAATTTGTAAATACATAATTCTAATTTTATATTGGATAACTAATTATAATGATTTTGTTATTACTGTTATATAATTATATCTGTGATGTAATTCTATCTGTGATGTAATTCTATCTATGATGTACATCTATCTGTGATGTAATTCTATCTAT
>JAYJLU010522159.1:0-13654 GCA_036873645.1 Minona dolichovesicula | reverse complement strand
GTCATTATTGTAAGTTAATTATTATCTATCAAAGAAAGACTAAATCAAATCACCAATAGCCAATTCATGCGTCTTTTTCATTATGGAGAAGAAAGTTGAAGTTTGCTCCTTACTAAATCCGCAATCTTTGGCGAATTGCATAATATAATAATAAAAATCCAAAACAATTCGATTCTGAATAATAGTCGGATCTTCAAACTCGAAAAATTTCCCCAAGAAGTCCTTTATTTCATCCACAGTTCTACATTCTTCCAAACGGTCCATATGCGTGATGGTTAAGTCGACCCTAGAATATTCATTAACATTGCAATAATATACAATAAAAAAATAGCAATCTAGAAGTCCCTTTTGTTCATAATCATACAATGAATGATACAAAATCAATTTAACTAATATGTTGAGCTATCATCTGGCCAGATCAATAATTCATTTGCATTTTATTAATAATAGACAAATCAGTTTATAATCATCCTTCATAGTCGTGCGTGCTATCGCAATATGCTAACATATTTTAAGATATTAGATCAGGTTAATTGAACTAATACTCAATTATTATTGTTGAATCTTGAATTGATTTGAATTATTGAACCTTTTTATCAAAACTTAACTATTAAAATTCATTATTTTATTTTTTCTTAAATTCTTCTCATCGTTAAGTTTTATTTCAACAGTTAGTGTTATAAATAATCATACATTATTAGTTAGTATCATAAATTACAGAAGATACTATTAAAGAAAAATTATATATATATATAAGTTTACATAATTTTATCCAAATTTTGTTGAGAACAATGAATGTTAGGTCTATCTAGAGATTGTTATTATTAGCATCAAGTCATTTTGATTTGGAGGAACCAGGTATTCGAAATTACTCTATTGAATTATTGAATCATCAATGTAGCTAATATAAACAAGAGAAAAATAATTGTTCTAAATAATTATATGTTACATTAATCTCAATGTAAAACATTCAACTTGTAGGTATAACAAAAGAAGTAAAAAAGTAAAAATAATCGAGATAATTATTAGATAATCAAGTTATTTGAAAACTCACCATACACAAAATGTAGCCTTTGGTATCCGAGGCTAAAATATGTTAAAAATAGAAATAAATACTTTAAAAAACATATAAATATCAATCGGTATTTCTCTACACAAACAAATCGTTACTTTAGGTGAAGACTACACACTCTGGCAGTGACATTATCTAGGTGCTCTCTTCTATAAAATAAAAATACTTAGAAAAGATAAGTGCTCTTTTGATTAAGATACTTCACAACAGAATGTACTGACAAATGGGATTTTCAACTAAAGTATTTTTTTCAATTGTTTTATTGAAATAAATGAACGTTTTATTTTGTAACTTTAAACTAATTGAATCATACAAATACTCGTATTTCTCTCAAAAAAGTTCAAATTGATCCACAAGGAACCACCAGAAAATCCTTCCAATGGTTATAAATGATTCTTAGTAATGATGAGTAATGATATCATATTTGGAGAAAGTTTGGAGAAAATAGAAGACAATTATTGGTTAATCCATTAAATTTCTGCATTTTTAAATTAAGAAAATACTTAAATGTTGAGGATAATATGCATGAAGAAAATGCATAACACTGATGGAATTATAAAAGTATCTAATAATACCTTTAGAAAGGGATATGTTAAGTAATAATGATGAGGATGGAGTAAAGTTTTGTATAATTTTTAAACACCTGTTATACATAAATATATATTTTAAATAATATGTAATTGTGAAAGAATAAAATACATTCAAACCATTTTCTAATAAAATGTATATGTGAATACTTCAATGGTGTTAATGAGGTTAATACACACTTAAATTAATCTCATATACCTTTATTAATTCACCAGTCTTATTCGCCTGCAAATAGTTTGTATTAATATGTATATTCATTTACACAAGGATAGAGAGAAATTGAAAGAAAAATATAATTACTTTACACTAAACAAAATATTTTTAAGTTGAACTTATTACAATTTTAACCATGGTTTGCCCCATATGTAAAAAGGTATAATTCAAGATATTCTTAGCCATTTAAATTTTAGAATCATTTAAAGTTCCCCAATGTTTTCGAAATTTCTTAGACATGCTAGTGTAACATAATACTCATTTACCCCTGCAAACTTTACTGACTATTGGTGCCTGTTTCAAATCCAGGCACCTCACTTTGTGAAACCCTCCTCACCCACACACACAAAAGATGCCTGTCACAAACGAGATCTCAACAGCAGTTCCTGATGATATCAGCTGTCATCAGCTGCTCTTCCACAAGCTAACGTCCCTTAACCAATACGCAATACCATGCCTCTCAACAATACAGCTTTACCCAAGCCATATGATACTCTTGACGCTCCCTTTCCAAATCCCAAGGTTTCTGAGGAAACTAAAATCAATCAACCCCAAAGATCAACACGCTCACCTAACGTTTATGAGCCAGAAATAGGCCGATGAATCGACACTTGAGTTCTTCGCCTCACATCTTATTATTGTGTGTCGTAGAACTCATTTACCCCTGCATAACTTTACTGACTATTGGTGCCTGTTACATTTTAATAGTACATAGTACATATGTACATATATTATTCCTTCTATCTCATGCTTATTACATTATCATGATCGTCATATTATGTTTCTAATTATGTTCACCTATTCGTTGCATTTCAGAAACTTGGTTTCTTCATTGTTAAATAAATAAATAAATTTGACAACTAGTTTTCTTTAGCTAGTTTGAAATAACTCATTCTCATTTCTGACACAAGAAAACCTCATGAATTAGTTCTTATACATAATTAATAACATATATTTTCATAAAATCAAAGAATGGTTAGATTTTCTTGTCAGAAAAATTCTATGACTATGGAAATATACCAAAAAATTGAATTTTCACAATTTTCAGACACTTATATTTTTTTTCAGATAAATAAAAACCAACTCATACTCTATATTTTAAAACTAGTGGTGTATTGTGTAAGAAAAATATAAATGTAGGTATTACGTTTTTGGTGTCAGAAAAAAGTAATAATGTGTAGAAATTGATTAAATGTTCAATTCTGCTTTGGCTATACATTCATTACTGATTTCAATCAATACAGAAAAGAGCTATTACAGAAAAGAAAGAAATTTAAAGAAATCGAATAAAGGTAATAATAAAATTAAAGTATAAAATCATTTATAAAATAAGTCCTTATTCCCTTATTAAAGTGAATGAAAGACTGAGGGTCAATAATCATTTTGTAAATATTGGAAGCCTATTGAGGCAAGTTAATCCACAATGAAATAAATTCAATAGAAAACCAATAACATAAAGGTACACTTTTGAAATACGATTTTGCCGATTTTGCTGTGCAGTGTTATAACCTTTTAACAGACTAGTGCTTATGGTGTAATTCTAAAAACTTCAGATTTACTACAGAATGTCAGTTTAAAATTTCTTTACCATGTTATATACATCTTTGAGAAGCATTCTTAAAAATTCAAAAATTAGAAATAAATAACAATTAGAGAAATTTCAAATACTTATACAAATATGAATATAAAAAAATTATAATTAAATATTATGGCAAACTGTTAAAATTTTCAAACATGATAGTATATTTAATTTTATATGAAACAAATTAAAGATTAAATTATTAAAATAATAATAATATATAATTTATATTCTACAAATGTCAATAGCTGTTTCTATTATTTTTTACAATAAATTTTACAATATTTTTCAGTATCTTAATTCTTAATTTATATGATTGCTTTATAAAATCTATTTAGGAGTTATATAATCTATGATCAAGATACTGTTTAATAGATTTTTTAAAACAATATCGCTGTCAGGTGAGTTGGTAATTTCATTGTTTTACATGTTTATAATATAATATAGTGGACAGGAGTATGAAGTTGTGTATTTGGTAAGTTTGCTTTACATTGTAAATATTAAATTGTTTTCATAACATGTATTCATAAAATGAATATTTCTTACAAACTTACAATTATTCTTATATCTTATACAGAAAAAATTAACAATTAATATTAATTGAAAAATTGAGTACTGCTGTTTATTTTTAATCTTTTAGGTAATTTTTAAATACTTTGTTTGACAAAATAAAAGCCAGATCTTGTAATATACCTTTCCCAACATGTAATTTATTTCAGATGAATATTTAGGAGTTGATGTGAAGGAAACTCACTTGATGCTGTATTGTGGTCACCCGATAATTTCCTAATAGAAGGTCAAAATTCTTGAAGAACTGAATCTAGTAATTCCTTATTGTTAGGAAGTTTTTCCAATTTTTTCCTTGACAATAAGTCAGTGAAACATTTTTGATGGAATTATTAATTGAGCGCTTTGAAAATTGTTAATATTTTAGTTCATTTATTTTAGATGAAGATGTGGCCTTAAAAACTCACTTCATGCAGAGCATTCAGAAAATCATATCATTGTAAACCTGAGAATCATTATAAACCGTTTATAATGATTTTCAATCGATATCGAAATAATCAACACCCCATGAAAACTAAGTAATTTCAATTTTATAACACAGAAAATATTCCACTGAAGTTTGCCCTATTTTTATGCAAGATGGAAATAATGGAAGCTGCTATACTGAATTTCTATGGAAATTCAATACAGATGCATGTCCTCTATATGGAAATTTAAATTTTCATAGAATTAGAGGGTCAATTTTCTTCATCCAGTTTTTTGGTGAAATTATATATAATTGGCAATTAATATGGAGATAATGAGAGTTTTATAAAATAATTCAATAACTCTAATACTATATAAAGTTAACAAAATTAAAAACTGTTATAAATATTTCATTAAAATATTGTATAAATTATATAATATTTATTTTAAAATAAACTCTGTTTTTCTGAAACTTGAGTTGATGTAGAATTAGAAAGATGTGGAATATATTTATGGATAAATAGCATTTAATAATATTCTATAATGTGGGTGAAAATGAATTTTAAGTAGAATTAGAACATGAAAGGGAAAATATAATTTTCATGGGGTTTAAAATGTGTAGAATATACTATTTTACAACCTTTACAGTGAATTTCAGTTTTAGTATAATATCCTTACTAATAAGCATTACTAAAGTATTTCTGCTCAATTTGTTCATCAAATTAATCTCTTAAAATTGATTCCCATGAATTAAATATAAGGATTTGTTGGTTGGAGACTCAATTTATATAACTTAATAAAAGTGGACTTCATTAGGGTTAGAGCAGTAATAATATCTAATATAATAATATAGTAAGAGGTCATTCATAACATTAACCCTAACTCTAAGCCATAACTCTCTAAACTGCATTAGTACTGATGTTTCAAATGAATGCAAAATAAAATGGAAATTTTTGCACTCATCTAAGTATATATGTAGTTACCCCTGTCCAGCAACCACTTTGACATAGTTAGAAAAGGTTTTAAATTAAAAATGACTTCTTATGAGTGACTTCCCAGCAAGAATGACCAGCAACAAGGGTTTTTACCCATCACATTTAATATGTTTACCTCTGTGGAGTATACATTGTATGTTAATTAAGGATATGATAAAGTAATAATTTAACAGTAAAATTATTTCAAATTTAACATATCCATTTAGATATACATACCCAAGGTTACACAAATAGGGTCTTATTAACCAACTACTGTCAAACATTCAGAGGTCTATGGTTTAGCATAGAGAATTGTTATAGGGACAATTATAACATAACATATTCTCTGGTGCAGCTATTAGAGAATAATCATATTGCAATAGATACCAAAACTTAAACATTTAGGAAACACAGGTCTATTTTTCACTATTAGAGAATAATCATGCTGCAATAGATACCTAAGGTATGCCAGTGATTATACAAGTGCCAAGCACTTAGTAGGTCTGTTCAGTGGACTCATTTGGGATATTAAAAGTAAATCAACAATTTATTCATATATATATATATTAACAAATACTAGGTATCTCCTAGAATGCTGATCATATTATGTAGTGCCTAAATTAAACCTACATAAATTGAATCCCTAAAGAGCAATATGCCTGGATTTATATAGATTTAATATGGTCACTCTAGAGTATTGTATATATATATATATATATCAAAAGTGCTTATTTATCCAGCACCAAAAAACTTTATTTCCATAGAATTGGAGAACCATTTTATCAATGATTCTTCACTCCCATATGAAATGAAAATATTCTTTGTAATCTTTAATGTTTTAAAATTAATTAAAATAATTAAAAATGTTACTATCATAAGAATAATTAAATATTACTAACATAAGTGTAAGAATAAATAAAATAATTCATCCGATGCCATAATAATAAATATTTTTTTATTTATACATTATAGAATAAAAATAAAATGTTCTGGTGCTGGAATAATAATCACTTCATAAATATATATATGAAGAATCCCTATATGAAGTGCTTATAGCTATATATGCTTACAGCATTAGAACATAGAACCATTTCCGTTATGGCTGCGGTACATTTAAAACTTATAGTAAATCTCTGATTTACTACACACCTGGGGTATCCTATGTGGTTCGCTTTCCATTAGATATATTTTTAAGTAATTTGAATATTTTTGATGATCATTGTCATGGAAATTATGATGAGATGTAATAAAACAAATATTATAAAAATGGTCTTATTATATTTTAAAATGCTTGCGGTTTATCTGAAACAATCCTTTAAAGTCACAATTTATGCTTTTGCAAAGTTAATTTTGTTACTTTTGTAATTTTAATTTTTTGGCAGAAAATTTTAAATATTCCAAGCCTTAGTTAAATTCGGCCAAATTCATAAAATTTGGTAAATTTGTTTTTTAGTTTTGTTTTATGCAAGCAAAATTTGCAGTCAATATTTATAATCAACATTTAATTTTGTTATTGTTTATCATCATCCCGATGTTTCGTAAAAATATATTTTGATATTCCAATATTAAGGATATTACAATTTTACGAGGTATATTATGATCATTGTAATCATACCATACTACACTTTAATTTTAAGGTAAATAATTTAGTTAATTTTTTATATTTGACTGACAATCTGATTCTTGATTTCATATATTTCATTTTGTTACCAAATTAGGTTTATTATTAGTTTTATTCTGAAAAGAGCAGTATAAAATCAATTATCAATGCATATGTAGATACAACAATAATGAAGTAGATTAGATATATATTGTCAGATATAAGAAATTTTCAAGAAAACTTTATATTTAAATTGGAAATTTAAGGTTCCAACATATACATGTACGGACCCCTATGTATGACCCCGGCAAAAAGAAACGCTCACTAAATTTAAAATACATTTCACATTAAAATCTTCCAAATGACAACTGGTTTATTTTATACTTCCTTTATTATCTAAATATGTTATTAATTCCCTTATTAAACACTATGTGCATATATGTGCATACTATAATGCAACATAAAATTTCCACACAACATACCTACATACTGACATAGCAACTAAAAATGCGGCATGGCTAAAATGCATGAAAAATATTTAGGTAGCGTTTCTTTTTGCCGGGGTTGTATGTCACATTATGTCAAGAATGGGAAGACTAGTATTAAAAAGCTTGATTAATAATTTGAAAAGAACCTAAGCAGATTGTTTTAACAAATATTTTTTGTATTAATATTAATCTCTGATATGTAAACTTCAAATTTCCTGCTTTTTGTTTTCATGAGAGAAAGATTTATTTATACATCATAAGTGTTGGATCCAATGGATAGTATTTCTAAAAACATTGTTGTGGTAAATATAGGAGGCTAATGCACTTTAGAGATGTGTGGAATATTTCCTATAATAATTTGAATTAGGATTAGATCTGAATATCTGAATACAATATTATTATAATAAATTATTGTAAGTATTATATATATTTTATACTGATCAAACCCTAACCCTAATAGATGTCATCTCTAAACCAGCAAATAAACAAAAGTGGAATATTGAGTTTATATACCTAAAATGAAAGATCACCAAATAAATATGGATATATTACCAATTTTACTTCTATGGAAAACTACCATGGTTTCTTACATTTTTATTTTTAAACATCTGTTAATTTTAAAATTAAGTTTATTTACTTAGTTATAATCTTTCAATTTTAAATAAATATATTAAATGAATAATCAGTTATATGTATTTTTGAAATTAGTTACTACAATATTTAGTATATAGATAAAAAATCGTATTTATATCTGATTCTGTATCCAGTTCAATCAGCATGCAATATAAGAAAGCTCTCAAATTGTCATTCCTTTGTCGAGCATTAGCTGAATGGTTAGAATGTATGGCTACCAATCCAGGGATCAACAGTTTGAATCCTGGCTTACTTTTTGGAATGAAATATTGAATAGTGTTGTAGAGGTTATACCTTATGGGTACAAAATATGTACCAAAAATAGATGTTGTAAAAAGGGATGATTCAATTTTATGTCTTTGGATTTCAGTTTTTAATATTATGAATAACATTTTATTATTTTGCTAAGAATGAATCATTTGTTTATTCTTTAGGTAAATAAAGTTAAATATCACAGAAGTTGACTAACAAAGGAAATTTCCATGCATACTTGGAGTTATATTTAGATGTTGAACCTTTAATAAACAATCTCTAAATAAAACTATTGTCCATTACAATTTCATTTAAAAGAAAAAATGATTGTTTTTGAAAATATCGAACATTATGATTATAAATGTGACTGACATTAGATGTGTTATTACTTAATGTTTACAAAAAACTGCAGTGGATATTGGTATGATATTAATTTGGAATAAAATCTTCACATATTTTATCAAGGAAATACTTAAGACAATGTGATACTAAATGCATATTCAATCTTAAGTACTCAGAATTCTAGATGTACTACACAGTTATATATTAAATTCTACCAATTCATGATACAATCCTTAATTACATATCTACTGTTATCCTTGCTTCTGTAACATCCCTGGGAACCTAAAAAACAAATTGATAAAATTGGAGAAGGGATGCTACTTTATCATCAATTCTAAACCTGAAACCAACATCATAGCTTACTTCAAATCCTTATTCCATAATTTATCTAAGAAAGTTTCATCCGATATAGACCATCCTTTAAGACAGTTGTTCATACTTCAAGAAAGATGAAGCATTCAATTTGGTTGTGCCTGTTGGTAGCAGTACTTTATATATGAATTCATTCTTCAAATACTTCCTATGAAAAGAATCTGAAATACATGTTTTATTTATTTATATTATAAAATCAAACATAAGAAAAAATACAAAATATCCATGACCAGTTTCCAATCATATAATATAATTACATACTACCACAACAGTGTTGTTATTCCTTTCTTATTCCTTTCCTTTCTATCGACAAAAAGAAAAATTTATTGATTCATTGACTAGTTTCAATATCTTTAGAACAAAAATATAATTTATGTTACATAGCACAATTTTAAGACATAGAAATCAAGGTATATACATGTTTTATGTTTTACAGTAGGTAATAGATTAAAAGAATTTGCATTAATGTAATAATTGTCATGATTATAAATGTGACTGACATTAGCTAACCTGATTACCATTTTAATTCACTATTCATAATTTATCCTACTGGTCAAAAGGTGTGTATGGTAGGAAAAATGTGTATAAAATCTTCACATATTTTATCAAGACACAATATATTTCATAATTATCTAAGTATGACTTTAATATTAATTTTAATTAAATTTCTAAATTTGAAAGTTATTAGATAGCAACATTGTGCTACCAATAACCTTGTTTTCTAAACTTCTAAAACTTTAGGCTGAACTAAATTATTTGTTTTATAATGAATACTTTAGGTCTGTAATCACTTTTTATTGAACAATGCCTTCGGTTAATGGATATTCAAAATCCTCAATGAATGGGTAAGTTTGGATTATTCTTTTAAAGTTAAAATTGTTCAATACATAATGTACAATAATTTCTCATGAATTTCTAATTAATCTTTTCTTAAATTTTGTCAATATAAAATATTTCAGATCAACAAATGGAGAAGAAATTATCTCTTATGAGGTTGATCATCTGGCCACACTGGCAGATACAAGCAGTCGTGCTATGGATATGAACAATATTGTAGACTACCTGACAACACTTCGACATCAGATATGGACTCTGCGATGCCTTATGATTTTTGACAATTATCGCATTGTGGTTATTTATGAGAAAACTCAGGTTTGCCATTGCATTTTTACATAGCATTAATTTACTCAAGTTCTTTCCACTCATGAGTTGATGCAATCCTATGGATCACCCATATATCGCGAATTCAGATCATGATGATTAACACATGCCAGTGAAAGGGCAATATGGACAATTTAATGATGAAATAAGAGAATTGAAGACGAATAATCTGAATATAAAAGTGAACGTAAAATTAAGACACAACGGCATTAAAAATCCATAGTTTGAATGCAATATGTAAATGTATATGAACTACAATTGAATCTAAGTTATGATTAAATAGAAATGAGCTAAGACTTTCTTATTCTGTGGTTAAATGTGTCCTTCACATTTATTATACCTATCTAACCGTATTCTTTCATATATTTGAAAGCATTAAAATATTCGTAAAATTTATTTGTTGACACTATGATCAGTTGATTTACTGCGGTCAATTTCATGTATTTGTTATTCAACTAAAATAGTGCACCAATTGTATAAATCGCTACCTCACATACCATTGTTAGATCAAAAGAATGTGTATAATATGTGTTTCAGTTAAACAGATTAAAATCTGAAACAAACGCGGCTTTATAATCACTCACTATTATATTTATATAGTGAATAAAATTCACTGGTCTTTTCTGAATGAATTCTAAATTCTAAACATCTTCGTGACTTAAACAATGCTTCATTCTGTGTTAGTAGTGTCGATCATGGAGGAGATAGATCTTCATTGATTGCATGCAGCATCAGTCAGTCCTGGAGTAACTTGTCGATTTATTCAATCAGCAGATTCTTAGTATGTGAAACCTGTGTGTCAGTAATTATCACTGAGACTGGTTGGTGTTTGCTTTTAGTCAGACGCTTTAGTTTTGTGAGTTGCCGCGCAATTATCGTGAATAAAGAATAGATTCTGGGTCACTGAGTGGCATCTGAAATCAAAGCATACATCTGTGTGTGCTATGTGTGTCTGCTGTACATATTAGTGAATCAACCTATATTTCTTATCAACAATTGCTTTGACCATTATTTATTTTCTATTCTTCAAAATTTAATTATGCATCCTTCTAAGATAATTTAAATCTATTATTTTCTCATTCAACAATTTTCTGAGGTGTACTTGTTGTGTGAATTCATTGACATTCAGTGACAAGCGTACCGCTTTTAACAAAGCAAGTGAATCAAAATCTTTACCATGGAGAGTTTTGACCCGAGAGTTTCTTTTTACTTTTATACAAAACCACAGATTTTTCTTCTTCTAAAAGTATGTATAGATTTTAAATAGATTGTTATTCTTAATAGAAGGACAGGAAGAGAAATCAACTAATTTTATGATTTCGTTGATTAAGCATTGATTTTTCGTTAATTAATATTATCTAATAATGTTTTCTGGAGCTTCGACTTTTAAAATATTGGAATGTTATATCGATGGTTTTGTTGTCATTTCGATCTCCACACTTACTAAAACTGTCAATTTGACATTATTGTTTTTGTTTCTGCTTTGTTTTTTAATATTTCTTTAGAAGGATTTCTTTTATATTGAGTGAATTATTGAAGTCAGACGAAGCGACACTTAGAAATTGGTAGGTATGGTAAGTATGAAGTAAATGTATGGAAAAACAATAAATTGGTAAGTATGGAGATAGGAATTTGTCATAACAAAACTATAGCTATATAACATAGATTTCAACATTTTGAAGAGTTGAAGTAGAATTAATTACAGAAAACTCAATCAACTCCTTGATGGATATAAGTTTTAAAACAAGGGAAATATGCTTGAAAGAATATACAGATGTCTTCTACGGATTGAAATGAATAGAGAGAGAGCCCGAAGGCTGATGAAGAAGTAAACCTTACACCTATGGACCATAGATATGTCATGATGCTCCTATGCAGTGGGAATTAGATATGTTGCTTACTTCTTCTTGTCTCCTTGATTATATGACAATCTCAATATTATTCTAATGGGAATGATGATTAATAAAAACATTTTAGGAAGTTCTTGCCCAATTTGAGTATGAGGAGATTACTCGTTTACAGTATCTCGGGGAGCCCAGAAAACCCAATTCATTCGATAATCTCTTATCGTTTACAACTTTCAATTGGGAAGATCGTCAACAGGAGGTGCATATCTTCCGCACTGTGAATTCACCTTCAAAATCGCTCTCTGAGTACATTGAAAAATGTCAGCATAATGTTAAACAGATGGCTCACCTTCCGTAAGTTAAATCACTGATATTGACCTTCACTGTCAAAGCACATGTTTTCTAGTTCCTGGAGAACAATTTTCGTGAAGTTTATCCAGTGTATGTTTTAGTGAATTTAAAGATTTACTTCTATATAGTAACTAAAAAGTGAATAATCGATCAACCGCTGTTGTGGGTAATACAATTAATCTGCCAATATTCCTATGATTCAACCATAGACATTGAATATTATTTTTTCAATGAATTTGAATCCGACATTATTGATTCGTCGACTAGTTTCAATATATTTACGACGAAAATATAATTTATGTAACACAGCGCAATTTTAAGACATAAAAATCAATGTTTTTACAATAATAGATTTATTCAGCCAAATTTATATGTTAGAAATTAGATTTAAAGAATTTGCGTTAATGTTTGTTAATAATTGTCAAGTATTAAGTTTTGGTTTTAATAGTTTGATAAAATAAGAATCTGCTAATAGTAATTGACTATAGTTATTGAATTATGACGAATAAAGGAATAACATGAAATCTACCCGAATTACAATTTAAAAATTATAAGATAGCATATTGAGGATGCAATGAATGTTGTCTATGGGGTATGAAACGATTGCAGAGGTTTAAACTGGTTTAAATATTCATTGTCACCTTTCTGAAGACATTACCAAGACCATTATCAGTGCATTTGTGTTCTCTAGAATTGATTACTGTAATGTTATTCTCGCTGGCTGTACAACGTCATCCTTACAGCGTCTACAAAGAGTACTGAATTCTTGCGCTCGCATGATTAAATGTCTTCCCAGACACTCTCATATCACGGAAGTGTAACGTGAGCTCCACTGGCTCCCCATCCGTAAACGTTGTAACACTACATCTGCCAACATTAGACGTCTGCAACTAGTCCAAAACTCTTTGGCCCGAGTAGTAACTAATACCAAATACAACGATCATATTACACCAATCCTCCAAGACCTAGAATGGTTACCTATCGCAAAACGTATCCGATTCAATGTCGCAGTCATCACATACAAAACTCTAAAGACAAATGAACCACCATATCTTTCAAATATCATCAAAGTTTCGTCAACTACGATCGACAAGCCAACGACGACTTACAATGAAGACTCGGCCAAAAACATCGAGAAGTCGTCAAGCTTTCAGCTTTGCTGCAGTCGAGGTGTGGAACGCTCTACCCGAAAATGTTAGAACTGCAGAGA
>JAYJLU010515496.1:0-12537 GCA_036873645.1 Minona dolichovesicula | reverse complement strand
CACCAATTTATAATGGTGGAGATAGGATTTTGTGACACTTGGTATCAAATAATCGATATACAAATATCTACAAGCAAAAGTCGTGTCTCTTCCCTTATTACTCTATGAATAACATGATATGTATTAACAATAACTCACATATTTGACTTTCAGTGTTGAACCTTGTAAATTATTAGCATCTAAGGTATTGAACACTTTTTCAGCAGATTCCACAGAGTCCATAGTTACATATGCCATTATCATTTTTGGAGTAACCTTTTTGCTCGTTGCAATTTTTATATTCGTAGCCTAAAATAAATTATTCTTATCTTGTATGATTATATATTATGTATATAAAATATGAGGCTGGCTGGGAATTCTAGAAGATTAGAATACTTACTCTGCCATGAGGTAAACACAGGAGCTTTATGTCTTTTGCTTTGATTACTTCTGGTAAATTGCATATCCATAGATATTTCGCTGAAACAAAAAAAAATCCAGAATAAAATGTCCAGAATCTCTACATACTGGTGGTTTAAATTCTAAATTTGAATATTAATCATTTAAAGTCAATGATAACTACAGGCATGCAGTGTTGGTGCGACTCGTTTCTAAATAATAGCGTTGCATCTGAACAGTGCGCAAAATTTTTTTAATGAGTACACTCTAAGAACGTGTCCTAGAAAGCATATTATATTAATCAATTTAAGATTATTAAAACAAAGAAAATTGATTTAAATGCAAACGTGTATTCAACTTTCATATAACTTATATAAAAGTTAAATTTTCCGAATTTTAGGAAGAGATGCCATTGCCAATGATGCGGATTTCCTTTTTAATTCTGCAGCATCCTGTGAAGACACCTTAAGAGCCCTTTCTATGGCTTATGACCATCAAATCTTTGTATCGCGATTGTTTAAATAAATGTTTTCTGGCTCTGGGACTATTTCATTAGTTGCTATGTTTGTAATTATCAGCAAGTAATTTTTGTTTTACAAATCTACGAAAATTATTAATTAAAAAATAGCGCATAGCGCAGGCCGCACCAACACTGGGCATGTGATTCGTTCGTGGTCGAAAACAAAAATATAGTAAAGCAAGTAAAGGGTTCAATCTTCCAAACAATTATATTTTCCCTGACACCAACCCAGTTTCCCCTGATTTTTATTAAGTGTGAACAGATTTTCCCTGACATTTTAGTCATAAGCCAGGCCTACATAAATATAATTTTAGTGAAAACTCGTTTTCATGGTTGATTCATTGATTTATGACTAAACCTTATGCATGCATGGTAGTAAGATTTCCAAAATTTCATTGCTAATATGCCAGTAAAGTGACCCTCCAATTCGACATATTTAAGTCACAATTAGAAATCATCTATGAAAATTTCCTGGCTTAAATTCCATCAGGTGTGTGAATGGTATTTATCTATTATAGTTAAAATCTGAAGGGGATGATTGAACCAATTGTTAGATGACATTTTTTTGATTAACTACACTGGATGTTCAAATAGACACCTATACTTCTTAAGATCTGCAGATCTAAAATAATAAGTGACATGATTCATCTAACAAATAAAAAAATACGAGCTTCATTTTAATTTTTTCCAGACAGGAGTCCAAATTCCCTGACAAGATTGAACCCTGAAGTGTACGTCTGGCCAATTG
Source organism: Minona dolichovesicula (assembly GCA_036873645.1). Lineage (NCBI taxonomy): Eukaryota > Metazoa > Platyhelminthes > Proseriata > Monocelididae > Minona > Minona dolichovesicula. The sequence goes on along the minus strand of JAYJLU010515496.1, from coordinate 10,891 downwards.
ACCCGATCAACCCAATAGAAAAATCAATTGGGATGAAAGATGAAAACCAAAAATAAGAAAGAAATAGATTCTACAAAAAAGATTATGTATGAAAGGTAATTTGGACGACACGAGTTAATTCATTTTTCGCATCATAGTCTCTTGTTAATATGAAATTGTCTAACATCATTTCTAAATATGTATAAAATACTTACTTTTCTCCTGTTCTGAATGTACTTTATTTAATACAAGGGTATTGTTGGACGGAGTGGTTGTGGTAGTGGTCGATTGAAAACCACCAGCTATTGATGGATTAGAATTATGACTTTCTAAATGACCAACTGGCATTGTGGAAGAAGGAGAAGCTGCGGTAACACTGGCGGGTGCCTGCAATTAATTCAAGAGAAATCAAGGAGGGTGAATAAGAGATTAAATTATACAAGTATAGTAATTTGTCAACATGAAATTCAGATTTTCAGGTTAACCAGTCGTATCACTCTCAAAATATTGAAATGCATATCGATGGTCGATGACACGCTGTGATCTCCGCCATTTTATAAAACTACCAATTTCAATTTATCGTCTCTCCTAAACGTCTTCTATGATTTTAATAATTCGCTCATTGAAAGCACGATACAGTAAGCCCTTTCTAAAAAATATAAGAATTATTAAAATCAAAGAAGGCGTCTAGGAGAGGCGATAAATTGAAATTGGTAGTTTAATATTGACGGAGATACTATGGAGGAATTTGTCAGCTGAGTGTAATAACCTACAACCATCGATATATGTACATTTCAATATTTTGAGAGTGAAACCTCTGTTGTAATACCCTAATGGTAAAACGGAAGCAGTGAATATCTTATGAATACTGACCTGCGCGGTATATTGATGAAAGAACTGTTGCATATATTGTTGCATATATTGCTGGAAATATTGTTGCCACTGATTAAAGGAGGAGTACATGGAATTCATCATAATATTCTGCGGTGCGGAGCTCATCATCTGCTGATAGAATTGCATATATTCGGGACCGGACATCAAATCAGAATTACCATAGCCGGTGGAGAGAGTCTTCTGATACAATTCATAAGCATGGTTGTGGAGTTCGTTTACCTAATAAATTGTTTGATACCACTATTAAAATAACTCTTGACCATAAAGTAAGCATACAGATAGAGTTCCCACTCTTGCCTGTAGATATTTGTATATAAATTTATTGCCAACAAGTGACTGAAAATCCTATCTCCACCAATATTAAATTGGTGAAGTTCAAATTATCATAGCGACGAAACACAATGACCAATTTTGATAATTCTTTTCCTAAATTAAAGTATTGACAAAGCGCTGCTTAAATTAAAATCCATAATACAGTTTAGCGGAAATATATTTTTCTTGATGAGTAAGATAAATTGAACAAAATGATATGAAAACTAGTAGGATATAAATAAGCTGGTTCTATCATGATTGTTATGTTAAAAAGCGCTCCTTTTATACTTAAATTTATAATGGTGAAGATAGAATTTTTCGTCACTTTCGTCACAATAAATCGGTATACAAATATCTACAAGCAAGAGTGGGAACTCTATCTGTATGATGCTTTGACATCTTCCACAAAAATATACCAGTCTAATTATGTAATTTAAAATGAATGTGATGTGATGAATAAGAAACTACGCACCTTCTCCATCTCATTAGTGGGGGCTAAAGTATTCGATTGGGACACCGGGACAGCGGTGCAGTTAGGAGTCGAGGCACTGTTGTAACTGACGGTGGGAGTTTGCAGTAATGATTGATTAGCAAAACCACCGGTGAAATTAGAATGTGATGTGCCAGTTGAGGAGGGAGTATTGGGCTCACTGGATAGAATGGGAGGAGTAGAAATCAGTGATGGTTGAGTGGAGAGGGGTCTATGAAGTGCAGGTGCACGAGGTGGAGCAGGCAGCGGACTCGGGATATCAACCGGTTTATGCTGCTCACCTTGTAGTGCCAATTGTTGACGCTCGAGTGAACTTAATGGCCGTGTGGATTGTTGGGCAGTAGAAGAACATACTGGAGGAGGGTTGGGTATGTTGACAGGCTGACAGGGTGGATTTGGTGGTGGTGGTGTGGGAAGCCAACTGATAGGATTACTAGCTGGTACAGAACAAGCTGGCGCTTGAGACATTGGCGGGAGGAATCCCGGTGGAGGCACGGATGCATCGAATCCTTGTGGCAGTTGAGGTTGGGACAAACACGGCCTCTTTCCCGGTGGCATCCCACCATTATTGTTATCATTCGGTTCATAATCTTCAAATTGTTTCTTATTTCTATTCTTCTTCTTTTTCTTAGATTTCTTCTTGGATTTACTGGACCTTTTTTCCTCATAGTAGTCGTCCTCCACGTCATTCTCATAATCATCGTCAGAGTAGGCGGGTGAAGATCGGATAATATTAACGGTTGAATGCGTAGTATTGATATTTTGTTTACGCTCGAACCAGCAGCGTGGCTTTGGCGGTATTTGTGAAGCGAGGTCAAAATCGGTGACTAGATCATCCACACTGGCTACGCGATCTCGCTTTCTGCACATTGGACAAGTGATTTGATTGAATTGTAATTTCATAGCGGCACAATCACGATCAATAGGGTGGCCACATTTTAGAGTAACTGGATCTCTATAAGTGAAATTAATTAAACTTCTTAGTGAAAACTTGAATTAAAAATCACAGCAAAAAGATATCCAAATTTCACATAAAATTAACGTTTTATGTCCCGCCATTATAAAGAATAACGAAGAAATTTGTTTACGACATGTAAATAGTTCCATAAAATGTACATAGATACATCAGGTAATACTTTGTAAGATATTTGCTATGTAAAGGAGTTAACAAAAACATTGGTTAATTCTGTGACAGCTTCGGAGCACGCTTGTAATGGAACGCCCAGATTTATAAAGACAGCAGTAGAAAGTCAGACTAATCTGCAAAACTAATCTTTCAAAAAAGTTTGAAATGATGGGCGCTAAGGATATAATACCTTTTACAGCTTAATTAAGTAAGAGGATCATCGAGTCTAAGAGTGAATAAAACACTAAAATAAGCAAACTTTCTGACTGACTTGTCAGAGCAAATAACGAGACAGCTGAAATACTTATTGACTGTAAAAAAGGTATAAGTATAAAAGAAAAAGAAACTACCTAAACCTATATAGAAATAGACTTTGTTAACTCATAACTAGCTAGCCTAGCGCCTTAACCATACAGGTTGAAAATGACCGATTTTAGAATCTCCTACAGAGGCCCAAAATAAAGGAAATGATTTGAAATTTTGAATGCAAGGTGCCACGGCACATATATGGCTGGACAAAATGTAGCACTTTTCGACTTAAATCTTTCTGAAAGTACTTCGTTGATTTTAATATTTTTCACGGGGTTAGGTAACTTGGGGTAGGTTAGGGGTTACTTGCCACTCATAAGGGTGGGGTGTAAAAATGCATCGACCATTTGTGTCCGGTTGCTAAGGGGATCACTATTGCATAGCAACCCGCCAAAAATTCAATTTTATCTCATTAGCCTGCATATATTTTAATGAAACGATTTAGTTTTATGTAATCCGTTCTATTACTCAATACTATGTATGTATATATGTTGAGTTGCTATGCGTCCTTATACTGCCTAGCAACCGAAGTAATTTAGAGAATCACGATCAAAAGTTAAGCCTTAAATAGGCAATTTTACATGAGGACTGCAAATTTATAGTCAATAAATTCCAAAACTACAAGATATCAAATAGACTTATTTCTATTAAACAACAAGATCAGTGGGTACTCAAGAGTATTTTAAATCAAAAATTAGGTTGCCACGCAGATTACTAAAGTATAGCATAGCAACAGATTATAAATACCCAATAAGTAATTCAAAAATACATCAAATCGATCTTTTTAAAGTATATGTAGGTTGCTTTTGTTAGTTAACCGTGAGGATTTGAAACCTATGTATATACACTTTTGCCGTCCGGTTATCATTCGGGTTAGCAACGGACAATAAATAGCCAATAAAATAAATCAAGTTACTGAAAATTTCAAATTCAAATTCAATAAGCACGTAGCTTTATTGTGATTTTTTTGGGTTAAGTTATTCAATAAAGATCTGGTATATGATCTAATAATAAATATTATTTAGCAGGTGATATATCGGCATCAAAATCTCATACAAACTGTGTAGGACGTGTGTCAGACGTATTTAGTTGAAAAGTTAGAATCTTTATGATCTATTCGCCAATATATTGAATGTAGAAGCGATCCATACCTTCTTTGAAATATGAAAACCTATGTAAATCCTATTACTTATAGCAGTAAAATATTTACATGAATAATGAAACTATGAAACAAGAATAACCTCGACACACCCGTAATTGTATATGATTAGGTGTGAAATGTAGATAACATGTGGTGTATATGTATACTTGTTCAATTTGTAAGACGTATCGAGGTCGTTTCGGTTTTTGTAAGATCAGTGTCGAGGTTATTCCGGTTTTAGACATAGTTCTGGAGTTTTTGAGGTTATTACACTCACCCATCTCTCCTTACTAATACATTGCAATGCACTCTGTATTAGGTAACTTCCCGATTAGTGAATCGTATATATAAATCGACTAAATGGGAGCTCTCTATTTCTAAAATATTCTATGTATTTAATAAATTTATCGTAGAGGTTTGAAATTCAAAAAATTGTTCTATACGATAGATCTCTGATTTTCATATCAATGAAGGCAAGCGTTTAACATAATGTAAATAAATAATTGATAACCTAAAAAGAGTTGTGGAAATCTATTTTATCGCCACAAAAGAATCGAAATCATGACCAGAAGTATTCTTTATTGAGCTAAAATAAAAATCTATTACCTCTATAAATAAAATAATTATAAGCATGATGTCAATTTCTTGAAACAGAACAGGTTATCAGAATATTTATAACTTATTTAGTACTTCGAGTATTTAGCTAAATTAAAATCTTAGATAGCTCAAATGTGTTTATAGTTAAAATCCTATTGAAGTACTTATTAATCAAATGTAATTGCTTACATTCGTTCTACATATTTGATTAGCCAAAACTTTTATTACAATCTGGAGAAAATAAAATAATCAAATAAATTATGTAGATTGTTTGGAAACACCAGAAAACAATTCAAATATATATTTAAAAAAAAAGTGTTTGCTCAACAAAGATGACTTCTGATTTTTTTAAAAGCTAACTGATCGATTTAAGTTTCTTGTGGGTTGGGCTAACTCTTTTTGGCGATAATTTAAACTGATATAGAAAGAAAAGAAGTATTTAATAAATATCAAGAAAATAGTAATGTATAATAACAACTTGTTGACTTATTTAATGAAAATGAGATAGAAAAGCTCATTGTTGGTTGCAGTAACCCTCTCCCTATATTGAAGTTGGTAAACCCAATCTATGAACAGATGAAATTTCAAAATTCCGTAATGTATTCATCAACAGTGGATATAATATAAGCCCCATGGCATATCCAAATCAGGAAATCTATCAACTGCAACAGACTTGCGGGCATCAATCTATCTTCGCTTAAACTATCAACAGACTCATTCTTAATCGAATACAATCACCTCTTGACCCAAATATGACCGAAGTCTCAATGAAATAAAAACTGCTTCTCTTCAAAACCATTTACTCTAACATCTCTGGAAAAATTAAAGTGATGGAACACACATAAGAATACCATAGAACACATACTGGAAACAACAGATCACAAATAATGAATTTTTGTACGCAAGTTGGGATCAGAAAAAAACACAGCCAAGAATTGATTGATGTACGTACATTGCTCACTTTATGCTCAGAAGAAATAGCACAAAATAGTTACACATCTTTTAGGTATCACAGCAAAATCATTCTCGAGAGGCAGGCCCAAGTTATATCGAAGTTAGTATATGGAAATGAAATGTGGTGGTTGTAATAAATATGTACATAGTAGAATGTTGTCTTGACCACATACATACATATTTCCTGAGATATTACCCGTTTCCGACTACATAATGTAAAGGAACAGATAGTATATCTGAACCTAAAATGTATCAATACACCGTCCTTGTTTGTACTATTTATTTACTAGATATCTGATTTTCAATCAACCAGTCCAACATTTTATTAACATGTCTCTCCTCAATTTTTTTCGTCTAAAACCTCCTCCGCGTTTCTTGACTGGCTTCTCAACTCTACGAATACAACCATAAGCTGTCTGTGAAGAAACACCATTTACAGCAGCAACAGTTTTCCAATCCCCCCAACAGCAGCAGCAAGCACTCTTAATTAGTTTGGCATCCTCTGTACGCTTTTTATATTTCCTCTCTCTTGATGCCCCTTTTTACACCACTCTTAACCGCCACTCCCTCATCTGAATCACTTGAATTGTTTGAATAATCAAAATATTCACTCATTATCTTGAAGTTTTAGCAGATTAACAGCGGGACGTACAACAAAATCATCGATTTTAGCGGTCAATAATCTACACACATAGAATCCATGTCTATGTACATATGTATAAATATGCTTAGTAACCCTCCTACTCTATGGAAATACTCAATACGCCCATATATACGGCATCTTCAGCAATATAGGGTATCCAAGGGTGTGTTAATTTCAATTGAATAAGAGGGTTACTTTAATTTGAGGTTAAAATGGTGTAGATATCTGAATTATTTACGTCCATTAGAGATTGTATTAACACAGCAATATATAGGAATTAAAAAGGCAAAGATTACAGAAATAATTGGTTTGATTAAAGAATGACAATTTAGCAATACGTACGTCATTTATTTGTCTATTCAATTACGGGAGAATTATAATTGCCACGTGTAACAGGCAATTATGATTCATTCGTAAGAAGGGTAAATTCTATGAAAATTATTGTTAATTACATTTAAATTAACAATAATAATGTTGAGTGAGAATATTCTACAAACTCACGAGTACACTTTGCCACAACAAGTGCATCTTAAATGTACACCGATTGATCGAACCACTTGCTTATATTCTTTTACTTCAGGCTCTATAATAGAATAAACACTTTCGTTTAGTGGACATCAACCAAAACATTTCCAATCTGACTCATATAGACACAGGTTAGGCATACCATTGGATAATTCTTCGAATTCCTCATCAATTTCACCTTCTTCAGACAAGTCACCGTCATCTTTATGATGAGCATCTACGAAATAAAACACGAAATGAAATATTTTTACTTTTTATTCTAACATCGTTTTATCTCTCCAACAGACTGTGTCAATGTAGTCTGGTCGAATAATGTCATTTAACAAATCAAATCAATATTAGAGCTTTGCTCGAATATTTTGTTTACTAAATGTATACAGAACCTGTAACAAACAAAACACGAAGCGATTTTTCATTCGATTCGATATCGAATAAATGTTCTATTGCTGTTTTGTTGAATACAAAGAACATTTCGTTTATATTTTGGATTTACAATTTGAAACTCTTTAGACTAAATATTACAAATTGAGTTCAATAACAGATAACAATGCAATTTTAAAAGTATTTATCTCCATTCTATTTTAGCCGTTTAATACCTCTCACCACCAATCAATGCATTCAACTTCTTTCGTTAAGATATCTTCATATTATCTAATCAATCATGCAGTTCATAAAACATCCATGTAAAAACTAGTATATCACCTCCAATCAATTGTAGAAGTAAGCATACCAATGGTATTTAACCATTGCTAGAGTTACAAGAGTTATTTCTTCATTGACCATGAATACGATGCGATCTACTGATGCTTTTATAGGAAAATGCCATAGCAACAAATATTTAAATTTTCGTCATCCAATCATAAAAAAGAGCGTGGTTCAATTAGTTAGAGAAACGACAGTTGCCGAGCCAATAAAAATCAATTTTTTGATTTATCGATTTTTTAGAGATACACTGAAAATGGAGATTTGACCATGGGCAAAGTGTTAAAATGTGGGTAAGTCAAGTTTTCCCTCTCTCAGTAATTCCCGAATCCATCGGTAATAAAATTGATACGCTATAAATTTTAAATTATAGATTTTTCACATCAAGGGGAGACATTTGAAGTTCAAGATGGTACGACTGGCTGAATCTTATCGATTTTTTTTCACCTGGAGAGAATGAACTGAAAATCAATATGGGAAAATCCCAATGTTTCCATTATTTAAGATTCGTATGAAAAACTCATTGGAATAATCCAAAGAATTCATTTAGTTAGAATATCCTTTTTGGAATTTCTTTCTTATACAAGTTATCAATTAAAAATTACTGTATATTTTAAAACTTGAAGAACATCATTTTTCATATACACTTTCCTATTAGAGGTATACTTGATTTTTTCGAATACTATCTTTCTTTCACCCAGAGTGTATAAATATAATAGTTGAATCTAAAAAATTATCCATAAGTTTTTCACTTATCCCCCAACATTAAAATTGATATCTATGCACACATGATTGTTTCTTTCTATTGATAAATATGGAATAAATCGATAAGATTCAGCCAGCCGCAGGCATACTATATTGATGTGAAAAACATATACTAATAACTGCAAGAAATAATTCTGGCCGGAATATTATTTATAACTTCACTACCTCAATGCTTTTAGAAAACTAACAAATAAGCCACTCCATTATAATATCATTCTTACCCATCAGATCATTTGCATCAGCAGTAAAACACTTTTCTTTCATAAATGAAGATATGTCGTTATTTGGTTCACTTACTAAAATAAGCATAACAAACGAAAACAATAGAGAGAGACATTTTTAATAAAATAAGAGAAAAATTATATTCCATTTTCATTTCTTTATGCCCAGCAAAAAAATCAAACAAACCAATACCACTATTATTTGTAGTTAATCTGAAGAATTAACCGAATTTTTCAAAAATGAAATTCTAAGATCGCGTATAACTAAATTATTTGACCACAACACAATAGGATAATCTTTTAATAAGAAACGAAAATGAAGAAAACATCTTTGTAAGGGATAAATTCATTTATTACCCACAAACTGTAAGATTTAAGGATACTAGAAGTGTTAGTTTAGCAGCTTACTGGTTGTAACTCCATTGGTCTCATGATTACAGTCACTAAAAGGAAAAAAAGAATTTTCACGTTTAATAAATTATACAATGTACAGAACAAAGTCTCAAATGAAATACAATTTGCCAGTGAGATAGGGGATTGATTAAACAGATATTTTCAACATTTATTTAAATCTGGAAAATACAATGAAACAATTCAGTTCTAAACAAACACCCTACTCACTGAAAATAGTCTCATTTCAGACGTAATATTATTATCATTTGGGAGCTAAATTTCATCGGTTTTAATTTTTTAAGATTTAAAATGAAGTTTGACTAACATTGCATTGATTATCAAAATATTAGTGGCATGTGGATAATAAATGTTGATATTATATTCATAAATAAATGGGAGCCAGCTAATTACACTTGCTAATACTTACCAATGCATTTTGCATTATAGCAGCGTTATAAGCCGGCTCAAGTTAATACAAATTACTTTTTAAATGGCATGTAAAATATGTGGTTTGCATTCATGAAGTGAAATACATACATACATCAATAACAGGGAATGAATTAATAATACATTTTAACATGAATGTTGAGTTTTTATTGACAGTACACATTAAAAATATAACAGAAATGAATTGAAGCTTCAGGATTTGATATGAAGCCCATTTATAGCATGAAATAGGAACCCTAACATAATAATATAAGAACAAAAGAAGTCCCCTCAGTGAGAGGGGTCTCCCAATAAATCATTGATAATAACTTATGATTGAAACTGAAACTGGTGTGGCAATGTAGGAAACTTTATCAATCAGGAATTTGATTTTACAATAACAAAAACTACAATTAAATTACAACCTTTTTCTTAACCTTATACCCACACAGGTCTCTCGTTTTCTTCATTGGATTGATAGCATCATCAAGAAAAAGGACAAAAGAAATTAACCTGAGAAGTACAAAAATAATTAAAATGTAAAAATACATTCAAAAGCTGAACAATATATTATTTTAACATTAATATTTACATTAAGATCAAATTAAAATAATGTACAAATAGGGAGAGACCCAGAAATAACAATTTAATATTGCAATTGCATATCACAACAGCTTCTCCATAATCCATAGAGATTGGATTATATTTATTATTTACGGCAGGTAGTCTAGAGAAGACAACGCTGTTATTTATCATTACAAGTGATGGCAACATTTGCTCTATTATACATAGATATAATGCCATCGATACGAACAGTGCAGAATCTTTTTATGAAAATGCAGGGAGCAGCAGAAATTTGGTATTGATTTTTAGTGAGAAGGACAGAGATTATTGGCGGACAATGTTCACTGGAATTGTACTCTTAAGTCAGTGATCTATAACAGTTAGGTATATACCTGGTTTTGTCTTGTATTCTTCATAGAGTAATAACAGTAATACAGAGGTTTCACTCTCAAAATATTGAAATGCATATCGATGGTTGTAGACTACATGCAGCTGACAAATTCCTATCTCCGCCAATATAAAACCAATTTCAATTTATCACCTCTCCTAAATTCTAATATCTTTGGAAAGAGCTTAATGTACATGTTCTTTCAATGAGTGAATTATTAAAATCAGAGAAGGCATTTAGGAAAAGTGATAAATTGAAATCGGTAGTTAATGGTGGAGATAGGAATTTGTCAGCCACATGTAATCGACAACCATTGATATGCATTTCAATATTTTGAGAGTGATAAGACTGGTATTCTTCATGTAAACAGATTGATTTAGAAATATATTCTGTGGATTAATTAATATCTTACCAACTATTCTTGAGATGGAATTATCTAAAAACTTATTGAGCAGTTTAAGA
>JAYJLU010514385.1:0-12542 GCA_036873645.1 Minona dolichovesicula | reverse complement strand
ACATAGCTTCAACTATCAAAATATTGAAAGCATATCGATGGTTTTGTTATAGCATGGTATATACCTACATATCTCCGCCCTTGTAAAGCTACCAAATTCAAATTGTCGCCTAGAACATAAAGGACTTTATTGATTTCGATAATTCATAGGCAGCGTTTATACTATCCGTCTTTTGACGATCCGTCAAAAATTAGGAGTCGATTGTTGACGAGTGTAATTTTAAAAAAGTGGACAGAATAAACGACACAATTTTGACGGATGAAAATTTAATTAAAAATGTAATGTAATGTATCTTAATGTATTCGTTCAGTAAGCGAATTACATATTAAAATCAAAGGAGGCCTTACTTTAGGAGGGGCGATAAATTGAAATTGATATATATATATATTGAAGTATATATGGAGCAGTCATCAGTGCCATATGCGACATACATATAGGTAGATATATATGTAGATTAAAATATTGAATATGATACCTAACCAATATTTCTATTTTATTTTCTATTTTTTTTGTCTATAAACTTTGAAAATGATTTAAGTTTTCAATTAACAAGAATGAGCTAGTATTGTGAAATGCTCTCATAAATTCCATTCATATGTGGTTGTTATATTTAGTATGTTTTTGACGTGACCCCCGCTAATGGAGATGAAGTCCACTTCTTTCTTACACAGAAAATGACGCGAGAATTGCGAAGACAGGATGGAGCCACGGGACTCATGCATATTGGATTTACAATACTGCGAGTAAAATTCATAATAAATGCATTAAATTGATGTATATGAAATAATTGACTAGAAACCTAATATTATAAAGTCATATTCATTTTGTATTTCATTTATTTGTAGGCAGTCTCATATTTTATTTTATAAATACATCCGTTAGTGAGTCTATTATTGAAAATTAAGTCAAATGCGATTAACCTCGATAATTCGTTATGACTAAAACATTTTATTAATTTAATGTGTGAGAAATGTTTGGTATTTATGTCTCAAAGGCTAACCTGCACATCCATCATTATCTTCTGCTAAGCAGTCTTTTATCTAGATAATTAATTTGCATGTCAATTCCTCTGTTTGGAGATTGAAATTTTAAGCTGTTCTCTTTCCTGATAAGAAAATAAATTTCTTCTCGTATTCATTTAGATAAAACAGGAAATTTCTCGAATCTAAATATGTCATCTTTTGCTGCTGCGTGTTTTGATCGAGGTTCAACGATCAATCTTATGTGATTTTGATTTCTTTCATCATCAATTTTTATTAGATGCAATTTTCGACAGCTAGAGATATTTTCAAGAGACATTTATAGTATGTATATAAATATTTCCGCAAAGAATTACAGTGATTTTATATCAAATAAAAAATTGCATTTCAAATACTACCTACATTTAATGAATTGACTAGGTATTATGCAAGACAGAAGAATGTATACTTGTCCTGTGAGGTACCACTTGATTTGGGAAGATCAGTATTACCTAAATAAATTTTTTGCCTATACCATTTCACAGAACAAATATACAGCTAGGTACATGAGTACTCAGGAATAAAAAGGTTAAATAGCCTATCAAAGTTTGTCCCATTAAAAAAATTTAAATTTTTTTATGAATGTCTGATTAAAGGTTAAATCACATTACATGATTTAAGATATGTATGTAGAAAATACAAAACATAGATAAGTAAATCTGAGATAAGAAATTAAATTAAGTAAGAATAAAATATGGTTATGTACACAATCACAGATCTAGTTTTTAATCATTCCTTTTATAGGAATTTAATAGGAATTTTGCACGGCATTTTTGAATTTGTTACGATTTTTACGATTTTTACGATCTTAATAAATCATATTATTAAACCTATAATAATTAAAATTAAAATCGTCAAATGTTTGTGCCTAATGTATATAAACCCGGAGACGTAAGTGTTCACGTAAAATTAAGAGAAATCACTGGGTCCCTCCTATATCTATGGTCAATTATCATCACAGTTATAACTCACTCATAACTGAAATATCAAAAATATGTGTCAGTTCCCTTTACATATTATTTAAACCTTAGAGTAAACATAATAGTTTCCCGAAGGTTTCACTCTTGCTAGTAGATATTTGTAAATCGATTTTGAGGGACCCAGTGACAGAAAATCCTATCTCCACCATTATAAATTGGGAAAGTTCAAATTATCATAGCGAAAAAACACAAAGGTCCATTTTATAATTCTTTTACCAAATTAAAGTACAAAAAGAGCTCTTTTTAATGATATAAAATATTATGATGAAAAATTATGCAAAATTATGTTTCTTGCGTGATAAAATTGATTTAATAAATTTATATAATTATTACTAGGAAATATACAGGCTGTTTTAATACGCAATAAACAAATGTTTGTTATATAATTTATCTATAATATTTTATATCATTCGAGCGTGCTTCTTTTATATTTTAATTGGGTAGAAGAATTATAAAATGGGCCTTTATGTTTTATCACTATGTTAATTTGAACTTTCCCAATATAATGGTGGAGATAGGATTTTCTGTCACTCGGTCTCTCAAAATTGATTTACAAATATCTACTAGTAAGAGTGAAACCTCTGTATTATGTTTACTCTATGATATAAACCATCCGCCTTTGGTATCTGATTTTTCATTCCAAAAACAATAAACATACAATTATAGTAGAGTTTCTGAGTTATCTATACCTTGTTCAAACCACAGTACTGTATGCCACTTATATATTTGACTGTTCCTAAATTGAGCAATGAATTAGTGCACCAGCTTCCTTGTGCTTTGTTAATAAGAATTGAAGTACTACTTGAAAATGTTAAACTGAATGCATCAGAGTGAAGCTGTCGTTTAAAACCTTTTATTAACTATAGTTTTTAAGCATTCACATTATTTATATAAAAGCATCGTTTTTTGTATAAATGAGAATTTTACGTAAACACTACGTCATAGGGTTTGTATACCTACATTAGGCACAAACTTATATTTGAAGATTTTAATTATAATTATTCAGAAAGTTTAATTATGTATATGATTTATTAAGATCTAGGGTTTATCAAATTTGCATTCTTTAATATTACCAACTGATATTGAATATTTTCTGATATCAAAATTTTCATCATTTGCTTTCATTGTGATCTTTACATTTAATTTCGATATTCTTTAGAAATGTTAAAAATTGCTTGAAAAACTAGAATCATTAAAAGGTCTGGTAGCACTGAATCACAAACAAAGAAAACAACTCAATTCGAAAATATTTCTTGCATTTTCATGTGTGTGTTATCATTTAGAGACAAAACCATAATTATATTAAATATTCTACCTTACCTATTGTCCTCTCATAAAATTTAATTTTTATCTCACATTGAAGAGATCCGAATATCGTTTTTGATTTTCTGTGTTTTCAATAACGAGAGAGGTCGGAGCAGAATTTTTATGAAATTAATTGAACCAAAGCCCGGATGCTAAATGTCAAAGTAATTGAAATGTCAATCAACGCAAATTTGAATGGCTGGGAAAACTTTTATGGGACCCCACTTTTATCGATAATTACCAAAACTATTCGCAATCTTTCTACAAATAACAATTTTCATTAGATATTTATTTACATTTGTATTATTTGCATTACTTTACCTATTTATTTAGATATGTATATATAATTAACAATTTTACAATTTGAATAGACATGCGTGATAATATTATACATGTATACTGAAATCTAAGGAGAAGCACTTTCGCAAAACTCTGGCTAAGACTTTTTTGTCGGACTAAGATTTGAATTAGCCAAACAATTATTAAAAAAAATTCAAATCCTTTTATTTATCTATGAAAGCTTAAACGAAAGGTCTTAACCTCTTTAACCTTAAATCACAAGTTTCTACTCTTCTCTTCAATCTTCAATCTACAAACTAATATCACTCTTTAACCTAATTCTCCTTGAGTCTTATTCCCAAATAAAGAAATTGCAAATACAATTTTGATTATTATTCTCTACTAAAATTCCGTACTAATAGACCAATTAGAAATATCTCTCTATTTCATCAAATGTAACAATATGTAATTCGGAATTATTGAAGCGTCTGTAATTTATAAATTATTATCTAAAGATCAACTTTCCTCATCTTGATATTTGTATTTGTAGATGTAAAAAATATTTCTCTGTGCGCTATCTTTCATCTTATTCATAATTGTTGTTAATTATCTCGGTATTGAGTTTAAGTATTGCATGCAAACTCAATAGCTATTGTTAAATATATTACTAATGAGCTTAACAAATATTCATTAAATTCTTTGTATTTTTAATTTAGAAAAGTAATGACTTTCAAATTTTTATTTAAAAGCTCATTTCTGTAATTATAGATAATTTAAATAAAAGTTTAATCATTATTTCTATTAAATCTAATCACTAATTTTGACTTTTATACATATATATTCATAATATTTATTTATTTTTACTTTTTTTACTTTTTATGCATTACATCCCTTTGATTTTTTCTAAATAAACACTTTTATTTTATTTTATTTTATTTTACTTTTATTTATTATTATTTATTTTGTATCAACTGATTTGTAAATGTTTCGATCAAAATCTATTCCAAAGTGCTTCTTGATTCAGTAAGAATGTTCCCATTATTTCTAGGTGGAGGTGAACCGAACATTTCGTGTACACAATCTGAACCATGTAGTGATTGAGCAATCCTCCTCATATAAAAATGGCCGCTCCATTTTCATGAAACATTTTTTGAAGCGTGGCCGATATGTGGTCATTCCCACAACATACCAGCCTAGTACGGTGCAAGACTTTCTGTTGAGAATTTACACGAGTAGATCTAACGAGGCCAGGTATAGATTGTATTCATTCATTCTCTGTTTATTGCAATCAAACCTTGTTGAGTTTGAAAGCTGTAGAGTAGATAGGTTTGTAGATTTAAGGTTGAATAATAGAGTGGAGAGGTTTAGTATTAAGATTTAGATCTTAAGTAAGTAAGTAAGTAAGAATCGTTTATTATAAATATAACGGTACAAGATGGGAATCGGAGTACCTTGGGTATTAAATTGATACAATAAAATGATACAATACAAATAAACAATAAGATAATGAAAGAAAGAATTAATTTCTTTCAAAGCTACTATTACCTTTAACTTATGTATTCCTTTGTACAACTGTACAATACCTCGCTTACCTTTTCAGGTGCTATTTTATCTACTATCATTAATCGCATATTATTATTATTAACATTTGTATAACTTGCCTCGGTCCTAGATTTCCATTAAGGGCCTTTGTATCTCAATAAACGATTTTATTATTATTAAGTTAATAATGGAATGGAAAAATCAAAATATAATGAAGACATTTTTCACCAATAGTGGAGAAATGGTCATTAAAAGTATTTGCTATTTCAATATCGTTTTCAATTTTGAGAGATTCGATGACCTTTTTTGAACCTTTTTTACTATAAATTTTATTATAATATTCTTCTTTTGACTTTTTTACCATATTGTTAAAACTTATTCTTATACATATGATTGAATTGCCTTTCGTTAAAAGGGGTGATTAGTTTTCCATAGTTTACATAATTTTTCTTTCAAGTTAGAACAGTGAATGATGGCTTTTGTTACCCATTTTTACATTTATTTCTGCTTACACGTTTTAATGGGAAAGCAGAATTGAATTTGTTTTCAATAATGTTGGTGAAGGAATTCCATTTGTGATCAGAATTATTGTTATCGTTAATATTAAGTTCCTCTTCAATATTGATGACAGAGTTCATAAAATATTTCTTATTGCATTAGCTATATATTCTAGTCATAGGCCGGTTGTTATAATCATAGTATGGTTTAATCTTTAAGTTTAAGAAAGTGGACCAATAAGTGGTCACTAATTTGATTTAGAAAGATACCGAAATTAAAAATTTATCTTTATTGCTATTTCTGATGTATGTATATGTGATCGATTAGAGTTTTACTCGAATTGGTGAGTATATTAGTTGCGTCATATTAAGAGATTTCAAAGTTTCCCTATAATTCTTAATTGCTGGAATATGGCTATCATTGATTAGATCAATGTTGAAGTTACCTGCAAGAATGAAGTCAACATTGCTCGGTATACTCTATTTCATTTTTAATAGCGGTGGTAAAGTCTTTTAAGTTAACATTCGAGTGTTTATAAACTCCACTCACGTAAATTAATCTGTTCGAGGTTTTAACTTCTACAATCTTGTTTTCAATACAATCAGTATTGATTTGCAAATCAATTCTAACATTATGAGAGATGCACTTTCTGACAAGACTGGCCGCACCTCCGCATAATTTGTTGTTTTTAGGATAATCAATATAAAATGTATAGTCTGAAAATTTAAAATTTCTTCAATATTTTTACGTGTTTCGGAAAGTATAATAATATCGGTTTTTTAAATGATTCTATAAAGACAGTGAGGCTATTTGAATTGAATTCCAATTAGACTGTCTTGAATAACTCATTGCATGTTAAACTTTATTTTATTTAAATTTTAAACTTTATTATCCCTTGTTAAATAAAATTTTACTGTAGGTATTCAAGAAACGGTTTATTTAGTTTTAAGTTTCAATTACGCTGAAAAGGGAAGAATGCATTCAAATGAATTATGTATTTGGCTAGCGATCTAGGAAACACCTTTATTTAAAAAAATCCATGTCAATATCTGCAAAATTCGCGGAGTAACATAAGGAACATTAGGTAGGAACATTACTTTTTTAACAAAATTTTACAGGAGAGCCAATTAAAGTTTATTGTTGCAAAAAGCAGTGCTGTATGCATTTAATTCTGTTGGATTTACCTTCCCAAGGCTAATTTATAATAATGAAAATGTATTGTTGAATTCCAGACACATACATCCCTATAAGAAACAATTTTATTAGACAACAGATATGTAATAAACATGTTAAATAATGATACAATATCAATTTTTGTAAATAATGGTATAAAAAAACAGGAAGAGCAACTATAATGCATAAAGTTTAGGATAAAATTTAGATTTGATTATTACCAAATTCTGGTAATAATCAAATTAACTGAAGTAGAATTTTATAAAAATATTTGTTAGCTCAACAATCATTTCTTAATTTTTCTTTGTTTAGCTAACTGATTGTATTGCTTTGAACTGATAAAATTGGCCGAACTCATATAACCCTCAAATTACAAAATTACTCAAATTACTCTATAGTATATATGTATGTACTGTATATAGTAGTGGCCATATTAAGACTAGTGTCATAACTAAAAAAACTATAAGATTTTTGTTACAATGGCGTTTCTGCTAGATGTTTATTTTTTATTTTATTTTTCCATCAAACTTAAAATGAAGGATCACGGTACAATGGTAAGTCTTGCTTTGTACAATGAAGGGATGTTTACTTGATCTATCGAAGTGAGTGAATCAGCAGTTGAGAGTTCTGGTAAGAAAATAGATCGTCCAGGAAAGACATCTGAACGTGATAGCCGGTAGAGAGAAGGGGGAAGGTGGGAAGGTAGAGAGGAAGGTGAAGGGAAGAGGACAGAGAGAGAGAGAGAGGAGTAGGGGTGGATGGGAAGACAGGAGGGAGGGAAGTCTTAACAACAGCTAGCTAAACTACCATAGTCGAGAAACCGTTAAATATCCAGTAAAAGCCATTATATTGAGTGTTTTGAGTTTTTTTGAATGTCCAAAGCGCACGCATAAAGGAGCTTATTAGATTTGAACCATCAATATTACTACACAAATATACTTGCTCAGATGATTGGTTGCGAGATTTTTTTGGAAACATGGAATTTACAAGAAGTTAACTTATCGTCTAATCATGATATTTTTCTTATTCTTAAAGATTACAAATAAATGTAGGTAACTGAAATTGTTCTTACTTTATTTCTTATCCCGTTAATTAATAAATTAGCGTGACAAGAATTAAAATAGATAATTACGATTTTTAATCAAGAAAGTGTTCAAGTCAATTTGTGTGATGAGGAATGATGGCTGGCAGGAATACCTGGCTAAAATAATAATGGAAGTAGAGAAAATGAACTAACACTTACATATTATGTATCTCATCATTCTTTTAATTAACAAATTCTAAATTCAAATTTTCTCATGAATTTGATTCCACCAGGTCGTCCTACTTGTATACTTATTCACTTTTAAAGAAATTGCTTTTAAGTAATTAGTTTGTACATATTCTAGCTTGGTGATTTTATCATTTCAAATCTTAGTGATATGAAAGGAAACTACACTGCCACCAAACCGATGCTTATATGAAAGGCATTTATTCTGAATCTTTCTTTCATGTGTAATTGGATTACTGTGACAGTGCCTGTCTCAAATTTTCCGCCTATATCGTTCTGGAATGTCTAATTTAGTCAGAGAAACATTTTGTCAAGAAATATCTCATTCATGTACACACCACCAAAATAGCATCTTAACCATAAATAAAAGAAACACTATAATTTATAAATTTTAAAAATATTTCTTTTCTCAAGAGATTTTGTTCACATCTGAAAAGAATTAAATTTCATTAGAAGTACGCTACAATTGCCAAAATACGTCATAGGTATCTAAGGCTGCGGTTCTAAAATATCCATATAAATGAAAATGGAATTTGCATGCGTATTATAACTCGTAATCATAGAGATCGGACTTTTTAGCGTCTTCATATTGCACGTAGTTTAGTGTAGAGACCATAGATTTGAGAATTCCGAGAGAGATTTCTGTGGCACAAACCTATCTCCTTGCGTGTAAGTGTTAGGTTATGACGTCGTCATATCATTATATTATCTTGTGTTTTTACTGAATATCATATCTATTTTAACGTACCTTGACCTCATTCATTCACCATACTTTAATATTGTTAGAATAATTACTATCACTATCAACAATATTATTTTTATTTATATGTCATTTACATATCTTATCTTTTAATTAAAAAATGATCAAACGGATCCTACGTTCTGAGGACTGGTGATTTGCACACCCAACAAACTAATGTTACAACAGAACATATATAAACTACATATATACGACTACATATAAATGAGATTTGCCAAAAGCTTGCTGAATTTCAAGCATCTGGTCAGCCTTCGCCCCAAACAGCAGTAAATGAAAACATGGAGTATGGGACATCCAAAGCATACCTACGCCTCCTTATTTAAGAAAACGCAAAATGAAGCAATACATCTCCATGCCTTAAATATTGAAAAAGCCGCTCAAGAACAAAAAACAAAGAACATAGTAGTTTCAGATCTTAAACCTGATACAAAATCCGACTCGGCCCTAGTCAAAGAATTTATCCGAGATTTAAGGTCAAGATTTAAACATAAATATGCCTGAAATGATAATATCAACACGCAGATTTGGGAAAAATCCTATTCAAAAAGTTCAAGTCGTTCTCAATACACAGACGAAAAACGAATTTATCAGAAAAGCTATATCATACAAAATGGAAAAATGTCTACATATATTAACCCTGACTTAACAAAAGCACAACAGAAAAACAATACTTACTCAGAAGATCCCTACGTGAAGCCAAATCCAATGAGCCCGAAAAATATTGGATCATAATGAATGGATCTGTAATCATAAGGAAGAAATGAAATGATTGACTAAAAGCACATACAATTAAATTAAAGCACCGTCTCCCATCCTTCTTTCTGACTAATATCAGATCCCTACGTAATAAACGTAATCAACAATCCTTCTTTTTAAACCAGACACTTTCTAACTGAATCCTGGCTGAATGAAAATCTATTTGACAATTGACTTTGATATATAAAACTATATACCCTCCTCAGATTGGTAAATCTTGCTGTCGGTTAGTAGTCGCGTCTGTACATATCTACAAAGACTTCAGATAAGCGTTATCAACACCTAATTCGTTGAAGGATTAGTTATTAAACTTCAAACGCCCAATGTCATTATTCTATGTTTTTACTCTACTCCCAGGATCAATGCTGTCCGATCATGTGATCTCTCAAACTATCTCCGGAACTTTCTTGATATATTTTAATTGATAATCCCATGATGAAAATCATAAAAATGGGCGACATTAACAAATTGAACATATCACAACTTAAGCGAGAGTTCAATCTTAAAGAAATGGTTCGGACACCCACTCGATCTAATTCAATTCTCTGAATTCAATAGTTCTGAAGACTTTACCAGTAACTATTCGGAGATAGAAATTGGCCCACCTATTTCATCAAGTGATCATAGAACCCTATTTATTTAGACGAAAAATTGAGCAAATTAAAATCAGTAACCCAAACTACAAACTATCTACGACCTTAGAAACTCTAAGCAATTTTCTTTCAAATTTAGAAACTACTAATTGATCAAATATTTATCACCCTAGTTTAACCGATATCGATCTCAAAGTCAGAAGTTTCAACTTTGCTTTCAATATTTTCAAAGTAAACAATCAAATTCCTACATCTCCAAAAGCCAACGATGGATAACCCCAATCGTGAAACACATGATTCACCTTAGGTGGAAAGTATTCAGAAAACATTGCTATAACCTCTACCAGCATTATGAAGAAAAGGTTATTCAAGAAATCATAAAATCCAAAAAGATATGGGCACATCGCCTCCTAAAGAAAAACAATAAACAACCCTGGAAATTATACAACGAGATGACAAACTAAAAGCTTATTGATGGAAAATATAACTAGGGATTCTGATAATATAAACAACATAGCCGAGGATATCAATAAACATTTCAGTACTGTTTCTAATGAGACTGATGAAAACATTACACGATTTGATGACGACGATTGGAATATAACCTTTACTCTCCTTGAAGTATATCATAGCACTGGATCCTTAAATGAAACTAAATCACCTGGTCTAGAAAATATTCCTATTAAATTCTACCGTATATGCGCGTACTTCATAGCATCTCCTTTAACGCACCTCTTCAACACGATAATTTCGCAAAGAACATTTCCTCAACTTTGGAAAACGGCTAAAATTCTGCCTATTTCTAAAAAGAAGAAACTTTTAATAAGTGATTTTCGACCAATATCACTACTCAACATCCCATCTAACTACTTTTTACAAAAATCAAGGATAAACTATTTGAAAACTAAGGGAAAAATCATCAACATATTCAGCTCTAATAAATATGCATGCACACGGCCCAAATTCCTCCTATTTTATTGCGTATCAATGCAAATATCATTTGCAAACCCCTTGCTCACATATTCAATCTCATAGTCGAATTTTGTGATTACCCGACACTCTGGAAAATCTCAGCTATTATCCCAATTCCCCAAAAGGATGAACCAGAAATCACTGTCCTTAGACCGATCTCACTACTTTCCATTTGCTCAGAAATCTTAGAGAAAATACTATTCTATAAAATCAACAATTGATGTGACCTTAGGGGTCGCCACAAGGTGGAGTCCCCTGCTCCCCTAGAGTCCCCTAGACAACAATTCTTCTACAACTAATCAAAAGTTTACTAATTTGGTTGAGAGCTATAATTTTGTTCAACATGTTAAATGTATCACCCACTCAGCTGGATCTCATTCTCTCTAATCGGACGGATGATATTGTTAGATCCGTAACTGTTAATGATATCGATGTCAGTGATCATTTCTTCGTCACCTGTAAACTCTCATTATTAAAGCTTACTCATCCAGATAAATTTATTCAAATTCGGAATTGGAAAGCATTTGATATTAATTCTTTTAAACGTGATTTGCATGATTCTCCTCTTCAACAAATTGTGAGTAATCCTGAACTTTTGCTTACTGATATGATCGATATTTATAATAGTTATTTGCGTACTTTATACAATAAACACGTTCCAATTGTAATGGTTAAACGCAATAATCGTCCTCCAGTTCCTTGGTTTCATCATAATATTCGTCTTGAAATTCGGAAACGCAGAAAGCTTGGGAGAACTTGGCGTACCACTCGTAGCAATTATGATAGACAGTTATTAATTTCCCACAGAAATTCCGTGAAATTACTCGTTACGTCTGCAAAGAGATCTTTTTATAAGAACTTAGTGGAAAATCATGAAAATTCTCCTAAGAAGCTATGGACTGATATCAACACTCTACTTCATCGTAATCATACGATCACACTTCCTACATATGATTCACCCACAGATTGTGCTATTTCATTCCTGACATTCTTCAATGAAAAGATTACTAACATAAGGAACAATTTTTCTCACTCATGTTCAGTCGCTGACACCCTCTATCAAGGTCCTACCTTTTCAGAATTCAGACATGTGTCACATAGTGAAGCTAAAAAAGTATTTTATTCTATGAAATGTAAGTCATCCCACATTGATCCTATTCCAACAAAGATTCTTAAAATGTGCTCCAATGATATAATCCCTATTCTTCGCATCATTTCTAACAAATCGCTCTCGACTGGCTCACTGCCTAGCTCGGAAAAATCTGCTGTCATTACCCCCCTTATTAAGAAGAAAAACTCCAATAAAGAGGACTTATCTAATTATCGTCCTGTGTCTGGACTAACATTTTTATCAAAGTTTATTGAACGTGTGGTCTACAACCAAATGATCGATTT
>JAYJLU010513274.1:0-12544 GCA_036873645.1 Minona dolichovesicula | reverse complement strand
ATTAATTTTATTGACTATAGGTCGGCTTGATATATCAGATGGGAATTCTTTCATATGAATATAACCATTTCGTTGTACTCCGATGTCTTTTAGTTTAGAAGATTTATGGAGCTTAGGAAGAATATAGAATTTAGAATGATTGTAATCATAAGATGTGAGATACTTGTATTCCTCAAATGTGAGACACTGCCTTTCTTCTTGACATAAATTAACTATTTGATATCTCAGGGAACCCTAGTAGCGCCGCCTACTAGGGTTCCCTGGATATCTCTAATCTGAGAGTCTAAAGATTCCTCACAAGTAGAATAAGTTGGATTGTCTGTCAGGTGAGATTGAACTAATTGTTCATATTTATCAAAAGGAAGCACCACAAAATTATTTCCTTTATCCGATGTACATAGAGTATAATTTGATTTTAATTTAATTCATAATGGGCTTAATCATAAAACATCTGTTTTATATCTATTGTATGTGCGTTAATTTTAAATCTGTTGACATTTTAACAATTTCACCTGACGATAAAGAAGTTAGTTGTGAAATTGTTTGTTCATATTTTTATAATATATATATAAGTATATAGTAAATATGAAAATTGGAAAACGTTGAAATTGAGTTTTGAAATCTTTTTTAAGACTATAAAAATAATTTGGAAATCATCCACATATTCAGTCTCCTGAGCAGATCGGAACCTAAAGTCAATCCCAGAATAACTAATAATTGTAAAAATTAATTATCAATCTAATGAAATCTATTTTTCCATAATTCACATTCCATTTCATGAACAAGATTACAAGACCAATTATCGCCTACTCATTTATTTAAGCATCTGCGAGATTTCATAGAATATTGATAAATTCTAAATCTTTAAAATAGCAAATTGTTTCATGATTGTTCGTGGTGTAAGAAATATGGTATCCCTAAAATGTATGTAGGACATAAGAGTTACTATTGTATTTTTTTTCAAAGTCATTTTAGAAATCAGTCTCTTATCACAGAAATGTAATATATGGTATTATTATGCAAATTAGAGTGGCAGTCTGATTTAGTTGGTGGAAAAAATTTGAAGTTCTGATTAAATACCAGTAAATCCGATCGTCTGTTATTCGTTGAGAAAGTGATGACTGACTTCTAATGAATTGCTTCAACCGAATTGCTCGATCATGGTGTTCGCTTGCCTCCAACTCCAAGCACTTATCCAGTCTATTCAATACATTAAAATCAATATTTTGATAATATGCACAGAAATTTGCGCAAATTAAGCATAGTGATAAAAATGACCGCCCCGTATCCGTAAAATTTTCGGATTATAGCCATTAAATATTCGTAAGTGAACCATTCTTAGATTTAATTTACAGTTTAAAATTTTTGGGTCATGGTGTATCTAATGTTCTTTTCTACAAATTGAGATAATCTAGCTACACTTTCAGAATTGAAAATTTAACAATTGTAATGTTATTCTAACACATTGTGTCCTCTGCTGGAAAGTCTTCTCATTTTGTCAATGAGTCTATGGCTAAATTTTGACACAACAACCACACTTCTTGGGCAACACATTCATACAATCAAGTCTGATTCCTCGAATTCTGGCTTTGTTTTTACCTTCCATATAATGTTAACTGCGGAAATAGTGATTTTCTTTTTTACCCGGCGACATGTTTCTTTATCGAACAACATCCAGCTAAAATTAAATTGAAATTGTGAAATAAATAACCCATAACAAAACTAAATTTTATGACGTACCCATATAACAGTTAAACAGTTACTATATTTAATAAAATTAAGAATAGTCCGACTGTTTAATTAAAGTGAAACAATGCCTGACAAATACCAATGAACGCTTTAGCACGTTTTAAACTTTTAAACTGATTTAATTTGTCCTTTGCTTTTTATGGTGCGGATAAGTTGCGGCTTTACGTGCATCTCAATTGCGCTTTTTAATCAAACTGTTCAATTTTCGCTTTGCATCAAACCTCACATATTATTATTACAATATTTGCTTTATTGAATTCTTTACTATAATATCTTATTGGACTGACTATCGGCCAAATTTTAAAATATATTTTTGTCATAATAAAATGGAAATACATTAAAGAAATGGGAAACCAACATCGTCAACATTCACCTGTATTATAATGCTAATAGTACTGCTTTTTCTAATTTTAGGTGCAAAATTGTCGATAAACACCTTGCAATTCTAGCCAACAAGCACGTAGAGTGTCGGTTTATACGTCTTAATGCAGAGAAAGCCCCTTTTCTCACTCAACGTTTATCCGTCAGAGTAATACCTACAATTAGTTTGGTAAAGGACGAGAAAACTACAGACTTTATCGTCGGATTCGATGATTTAGGAGGACACGATGAATTTTCAACTGAGATGTTAGAATGGCGCATAGCACAGGCTGACGTTATAAATTATAATGGTGACCTCCTAACCCCTCCTGATCAAAGAGAGAAAAAGAGCATTCTAGGATTTGCTGGTAAAAATATTCGAGGTAAAAATGGGGCTAGTGGCGATTCATCTGATGAAAATGACTGGTAATTAACTGCTGCAAATTGCTCGTTTATTTTGTTTGAATCAGAACGGGTACAATACTTATTCATGATCTCTGAATTATAAGTTTTGTTTCTATTGTGTATCACTAAATCAGGATCATTATTTATTAATACGATTATAAGTTTTTAGTATTTTGTATATACATATATATTGTTTTTATTGTTTTTATTTAACCTAATGAGTTTCTTTAAGCATTAAAGTAAGCAAAGTTTTTTCTATGAATCTCTTTATTTCATTTTCATTTTAAAAATTGAAAAAATAGGATAAGAAAAAGGTTTTAAGTTAATAATGCTCACCGTTAGAAGGAATTATGTGGAATAAACCGATAAAATAGCTATAGCACACAGAAGATTTTCCCACTTGTGCTTTTAGAGTAAATCACGCTCACGACTTTACACGATATCCTAATTCTTATAGGGAAATGGAAAGATAGTTTTTGTGCAATAAACAGGGTCATGGTCACAACAACATCGGAGTTGATCGATATAAGTTTGCGGTATAGGCCTCGAATGAGATTTAGAGGAATGTTTTCAAAATTAAGATTTTCTTTAATTATTTCTCTTCTATAGGCAGTGTCTAATATGTGATGAATGACTCAATTTCATGTCTTAAAAGCAACGGCGTATTTGACTCTGTTGCTTTAAAAAGTTATTAAGTAAGGAAAGTATTTTGTTAGATCTTAAGCAGCAGCAATTTGAAAGCTAAAACGTCTTGGATTTATGATCATTTTGATTTTCCTCTCGAAATTTATACGTTCGTTAAAGTATTTGCCTAAATGAGTCCATTAAAGTTATGATTAAAACTCTCCCGATCTACATTTTCACAGAGTAAATTCAGATATGATGTTTTGATTTCATAAAACCCCAATTGTAATTCATAAATTCTTATCTACTAAAGACATGTCTCTTTTGCTCCTGTTTTTACGAATTTAGCCTAAATGAATAAGCCGTAAAGTTTTGTTTTGGTATCTTTGTTTGATTGTTGTGCATCTTGTATTTCAAACATCTCATGGTTACATGCGATTTACTATTTTCTAAGATTTTTTCGATTAGGTTTTATACTATAATCGCTTATATGGTTTTATATAGTTTTATCAATCTTAATTTCTGGTGCGTATTGGTTATTTTATTCTAGCTATATATACATATTTCTTTCTAAATACAGTAAGTATTACAAAATATATAGATGAATTCTACAATTAATTTAATATTAACAAACTGGATTTATTTGAAAGGAAATCTTAATAAAATGAAATTCTGTCTTTGTAATATTGCAAATCAAGTTTAACTGTATTACTGACTTGTTATATATGGGATGACTATTTTTATTAAAATATTTGAAAATTGAAATTATTAATTTTTAATTAAAATTTTCTATTTAATAAAACCATTGAAAATGTAATTCTAATCCTAACAGACTATTTATTAGCATTGTAAATTATCTGTGATCATTTTAGATTATTTGTTTATAAATAGGATATTTTTTCTGCATATCACATGCTATGTTTTTTCTATAGCCATTTTGGACAAAATCTTTTTTGGGGTGATTTATATATACATAAAAATGGTTCCTACACTTTTTCCAGGTTTTCCGGGAGAAAAAAATTCCAGTATACCAATTTCATGTACCATGGGTATTCACAATGGGTGACTCACTTTTAAAATAAAAAAATAATGAATGTTAAAGAATATTCAATGAGTTCCATTTAACACAGTCATAAAATTCAATTTTAGAAAATATTTAATTGTCATTCTAGTATTGCTAAGCAAATTGAAAATGTAATTCTAATCCTAACAGACTATTTATTAGCATTGTAAATTATCTGTGATCATTTTAGATTATTTGTTTATAAATAGGATATTTTTTCTGCATATCACATGCTATGTTTTTTCTATAGCCATTTTGGACAAAATCTTTTTTGGGGTGATTTATAGATTTATATATACATAAAAATAGCATGGTTCCTACACTTTTTCCAGGTTTTCCGGGAGAAAAAAATTCCAGTATACCAATTTCATGTACCATGGGTGACTCACTTTTAAAATAAAAAATAATGAATGTTAAAGAATATATTCAACAATGAGTTCCATTTAACACAGTCATAATTCAATTTTAGGAAATATTTAATTGTCATTCTAGTATTGCTAAGCAAATTGAAAATGGTAAACAATGCAAAACCATAATAAAGCATTAACAAAACAGTTACTTCAGATATCACAATCACATCCATGTAAGGATTACAGGTTGATTTTGTTTAATTCTAATCAGAATTAACAATTTTATGAAACAAACTTTTTGTGTTTAGCATACAGGGAGTACAAAAAATTGAAATCATACTTTTAATATTTAAAAAATATTAACATAACAAGTATATATGGTCACAACTGTAAAGAAGCTGTTAGTTAATTGTTGATAAAATATACGCTGAGATTGGAAATTAAGAGCATAGTTAGAACAGGAAAACTGAAAATATTCACAATGTAGATGTAGAAATAGTTGTTCATTAAAATGCGCTATTGAGTCAGCAGAACGTTTTACCATTTTTGCTTTGATTGCCTCGAGATCAGACAACTCCTTCATCATCTGCTTCCGCTTCAGTCTCTTCTCATCTCGTTCTGTGACAGACCTTTTGGATTTTTCCAGAGCAATGTGATACCTGGAATAACAAGTAAATTTATATTCAATATCACCTACAGCATACATTTTGAACAAAATGTATGCTGTAGGTGACCCTATGCTTCAAATTTATACCTTTGGTGAGCCATTTTCACTGACAGTAGAAGTTCTTTTGTAATTGGAACCTTGAGTAGACCACCAAATGCAGATACAACATCATGTGAACAATACATTGGGAAACCACAGTTGATTGTTTTAGATTGGGTAAGAGTAGATCCTTGTTAATGGAGAAACCTGACTCCACACGAGCATTTCCATGTGAAATTCCAAGAACTAACTTTATCACCTAAGTATTATAGAATGAGCAAAATATAGATGGAGATTAAATTTATTTTTTATTTAATTTAATCACTTACCTGCCATAGAGCTGAAAATTCACTGGCTGAACCTACAATTTTGTAGTAGAAACAATCAATTCTATCCTGCTTCAAACTAAATGCTTTTGCTGCTAGAGAAAATCATCATTACAAACTAGGTTTTGAATGTCCTTTTAGCTGCATCACCAGTTGATGGAGAAATATGATTTTTATCAATCAAAAGTGTATGAAGGTCATCCAATTGTGAACAACAGCTTGCATGATTGTAAGATTAAGAATGGTGACAAAGCTGAAATAGCCTGTGTTAGTGGATATTTTAGTGGTGAATGGTGAATAATTTCTTTGCAAATTGCAATAAGGAAATACTTGCAGTTTTGACAGAAACTCAATTTCTCCTTTGGTCCCATTTTGTGCAGCATTTTCTTGGCACCAAACCCAATTTCAATTTCCTGGGATTGTTTATGATTTGCAATGTTGTCTAGATCAATAGAGCACAAAGAAGATGAAGAGGTTTTTGATGCTAATACATCCTCCTTTATAAACATTGAAAGTAAGTTTCGCAGAGAAGTATGGTAAGTTCCCCATACAAGAGAATGACCAGTGGTTGTTCACTTTGAAGTTTGACAAGAAAAGGTTCAATTGCTTCACAAATGAATAGAGAGAATTCCTATTGAGCATATTACATAATAAATTTTGACTTCTCCACAGTACATGAGACAATAAATTGAAATGACTGTGATTTGGTTGCAATGACTTTGGTTTTGTAAGTGCATGCTTGACATGTCAATAGTTTTTCTTTGATTTCAAGACTCCGCTTTATAACTCTCCCATTTTCAAGCCATCTGTGACCTACAAATTTCTTTGGAAACAATGTAGTAGATACTGAATCATCTTCACCATCAACATCATTTGAAAACAAATAGTCACTTCTACGTGCAGGTGACTCTTTATTTAAAAAGATTATAGCAGCTTCTCAAAAATTTGGCTGTTTGCCAGTCTGGAATTTTGGCCATCTTTATATGCACCATGAAGGACATGAAGTCCACAACTTCCTATCTCCAAAAGCTTGGGTGAAGAAGGGTTAGACTGCATTTTGTAATCAACTATTTCCCCATGCAATGCCCAATTTACATTGGGGCCATCCATTCCTATCTGAACAAGATTGTAAGTAATATCCAGCTCACAATGAACTTAGAGGAATATTTTTTAAGTCATTTGTTGCTGCATGTCCATATTTTTAACCCTATCCCAATAAATCACATGGACATCAAATTGTCCTTTATGAATCACTGAATTAAATGCCTCATCAAAACACGATGAAAACTGTAATGATGTGGGTTCTGTAAGTTGCTTTGTTAGTGATGAAAGAAAGTATGGGGCCAGACCATACGAAATGACATATGCAGCCTTGTGCAACCTATATGTAATAAACCTACGCATTCCATGATAAATTATAATTTTATAGATACTAGTTAACACACTCTACATGCTCACCCGCATTTAAAATACGATTTTTCATGTGATTCTTTTAAATCCTATCTGACCTCCCTCCATGAAAATGTGCCTTGGTTGCAATAATGGTTCCATCACCTCTTTGGAGACATATAGCCGGGCAATATGTGATATGGTTTAACTAGATTAAACAGTAAATAATGAAATTGATAATATATAGATTCTATTCACTTTAAGGCAAACACAATTGATCTATGAATCATTTTATGTTTAATCTTTTCAAATTTTGATATATACTAATTATATTTGTGTAGATGAGAATTACTTTTTAAAGCATAACAGTATAACTTACCATTTCGGATTCAATCTTTTCTGTGTAGATATTCATTCAGTTCATATAGCTGAGAATTTTTACAAGATCCAGGTACAGGATTCAAACTGAAAATGTGTCTCGATTTGGAAATGAACTCCGGTTTATAGTTCATTGTTGTGACAATCTCACGACTTTCGATAATTTAATTGCCCCAGTCTCTACCTACTGGTTTATATTGCAATATTAGCATCTTTGTGGGTTTATCCTGCAATCAGTTCAAGCAAAGCCTTTATTCATCTATAAAAATATCTCATAAGGTTTGTTGTTACCAATATTATTTTTCAAATTATTCTACCAGTAGTGCAGCATTATATACATTTCAGAATTGAAGAGATAATTTGTATTTCCTCCAATATCCATTTAGGATTGATATTTTCCTTCTTTTTCTTTGCCACAGGCAATAGTGTTACATAGTGTTAATAGTGCTACAGGCAATCAATAGTGTTAGTTTTTTGTCCATGAATATGAATTTCTGAGAGACGTTGAGTATCATTTCCAACTAGCCCAGACTCAAGATTGTTTCATCAATATCCTCTTCATCTATCAGTGTCAGGGTCAGTTTTCTCTGGTGGTAACTTATGAATATCAATTAAATTCATTTATGTCATCATCGTGATCTAGCCATTCTTACACTAATAACACTAACACTTCTTGGCGAGTTAATGCTTCGAGCTTCATACAATTAGTTTTTACAGATACCTAATTCATATTAGTTTAAAATTATCCTATTATATTAGTTTATTTTTACAAATACTTACTGAATTTATTTTAAAATAAATTAATTCATCATTGCATTACAAATTTGATAAATGTAATATCATCAAAATTATATTTAGTTTTTTTATTCCACAATTTACTAACAACAATGATTATTTTTTGACCATATTCTAATTAATCCATTATGAATTATAAACCTCTCATGCACACCTTACATTCTTGTGAGAGGAGCGCCCAACAAACTGGAATCTGTTTTCCACCAGCTGACGCTTCTCTTCTGACCTTCTCACATCCTCCATCGGCCCTATGGACAGCCTGATGTGGGGAGCCAAACATGTCTTCATATGTGTCTAGGTGCTAACTGATACATATCTTTAAAAGGCAATTAATGGTTGGCATTTAGAGAATCTTTTACCACACATATTTGAGGTGCGGATTTCGCTGGTCTGAGCAATTTATGGGACTCCCGATCAAGACTAAAAATACTCAGCTGAGTGCTTTGACAGTTGGGGTGTCCAGTTGAGCAGTCACTCTATACTAAACCATGGCAAGCAAATGCGAAAATACGTCTTAACCTTTCCATCTTAATGGTGCTTTTCATATTCAATGTCAATGAATTTACAGGGGAACAATTTGTGGTGAAATAACAAGATAGAAGGCGTCTGACAATCCCTAAACATACAGCATGCATATACTCAGATGGGAATCCGTCTAATTAAGTAGTCGCATCAGCTAAAACACTTCTAGAATGCTGACTAGATTCATGATTGACAACATAAAATTCATCAATTCTCTTGTCATCAGAATCATTTAATGGAAAAAATACTTTGTTGCTACGATACTCACCCCTAATTCCTCAATATGTACAAGAACTATAATCAGAATGACCCCTAAAACAAAGTAAAAATGATCTTGCAGAACACATGGAAGACATTAGCTTTAACACATTAACACATGTCTTTTAATTTACTGCAATAATTCAATAGAAGAATCAAAATTAGGCTTTGAGATTCCGACATCAACCGGAATTTTTTTTAAAATTGGTATTGTACCATCAATTCCAATCTGAATATGGAGATCAATATGTTTGTCTTCATTGAAAATCTTTGATGGTGGGGAAATCAGCAGCGGACAAAGATTATCTAAGATTCGCAAAACAAAGAATTTAGTTGAAAAGTGTGTAACTTAAAATAAGATTAACAAACTAATCCTTTTGTGCTTCCATCAGACATATTCTAACTAAAGAAAGGCGAATTGCTGTTTACTAAATATTAAGTAAGGTGAATCTGAAAGAGTAAAAGGAATATTAAGATGATTTGATCCTTTTATTTAGTGCTTTTGTTCTAGCATTCAGTTAGAAAACAATCTTAAGCATTTTAAATGATGATCTGATTTATAAGAAAAAATAGTTATACTTTTCATAAGATATTACACTACATAATAACTACGTACATAGATTGTTTTTAATATAAATACAATTTAACATGTTTGACCTTCCAAGATAATAATGTTAAGAACTGGTGTAAATGCTACTATGTATATTATTGTAGGTTATATTTGGTCAGCTATGTGTTCCTTTACTAATTTAGCTAATAATTCGAAAAGGTTCTGAGTGTCCTCTAAATAAGTTTGAATATTTAACATACCTTTCTCGGGTTATGTATAAATGGAGCCTTCTCAACAAAGTAATCAACAAAAAGATGTTTCAACTCAAACTCCTTCATTCTGTGATCAAATAAAATTAGATTTGGATTCAATCGATTTAGACATGTATATTGTTTTCATGGTATCAATGCAAGTAATGTGGATTCAAACTTGAAAATTGATTTTTAATTCTCTTACACATCTTATATTACAGTTCGGAATTATGAAATGGAAGTTTGTTGGTAGCTGTATAAGCTTCACAGATACATTATATTTTCAGATTGAAAAGAAATAATGCATAAAATTTTAACAAACAATGCGGGAATATTTAAATAAGTGTGATATGATGCACTTCTCAAATTTTTCCCATAATGAAACGAATGGAGTGTCTTTCCATTCACAGAGATGCGATTTTAAAATTGGTAAGATCAACATCAGGTGTCGCAAAGGAAACACCATAGGTCTTTATAAAATTGTCTGGATACTGTACGCGGTGTTTTCTGATTGATAACGTAAAAATCGTTCTGCCATTTGTTTGCCCTGACCCTTGGTACTAGTAACTGTCTGTTTCAAATGTCTGTTGACGTTTTAAAAAAACATGCAGAGGTGCCAGAAAGTGGTCCAAAACTATTAACTTGGTCTGAGAGATGAATCTGAGCATGAAGTGAGAATGTCTTAATACCTTCACCAAAGAATGCGCACCTAGCTTTTTGGAATGAAAACAAAGAGTTCATGAGCAATTGAAATATTTTGCCTTGCCACAATTTCGTGCGATAAAATATAGATTGATGTTGTCAAAAGTAAATAAATAGTCTGTAACTTTAAATTGGTTTCATTGGGATATTTGAAAACACACAATATAGTACTATTGGAGCAAAATATAGAACAAATGTTTTATGTACGAATAGTGAGATTTCGAGGTTTTCTACGAAAATAATGTGGCAGTGAGATGATACATATCTTTAATAATTGTAGTTCAACATTAATCAACAATAGATGATAAAAGTGATTTCTCTCTAGAAAATTGAAAGAATCACTTGAAAGATTTGATGTTTTTTCAGATAACCTTCTTTCTAATTTTTCTTTGTAAATGATCATATTTTCTCACTATGTGATTTAGGTATAATAGTTGCATTAATGTCTGATTTAACAGTTATCTCCCTTCATGTGTGGAATGGCAAGATTATAGCGAAAATAACTTGGAAGCAATGTACTGCTCTGGTAGTTAATGCATGATATTTAGGTATTTTCATCATCAATGTACAGTAGTTAAAATCCGGATGTTATTTCTGCAAATTTGTCAACTGGTTGTGAATGACGTTTTTAGCCATGTGTATCTAAAAAATAGTATGATATACCTACCATTTGAAAAGGAATATTTTTTATATTAAATTCAAAGCAGTAAACTATGAATTAAGTATCATCATCATCATAATAATAATAATTACAGTCTAATTAAAGTAAACTGTTTGTTTTAGATTTTTTAAATTTTATTATGATTTATACATTTTTGGGTTGGGTTTTAATTAGTACTTATTAAGATTACTCAGGGGCCTTAATTTCTTTCTAAAGAGTTTCTAAAAACAATTTAAAATTTATAAAACGGCTGGTAAATAGTTTCTACAATATAAATTTGATTCATTTGTAGGATTGAAGCCTGCAAGGAGAATTGAAGTCTTTTACACGTGTAAAATAAAATGAACACAATTTACGCATGATTCCTAAATTTACCAAATGAAGCTAGTCCAGGGGGATGAAGAATAGAGCCAGTGGCTGGAATTTGTGCTAAAGGTGAAACGGCACACTCATTTGACTCATGAAAATAAATGTAGGAGTGATCACTTCGAGGTTCTCCTTCAGAGGACGGGAAAATCATCCGCCCATCCATTGACGTTCTGACGATGGAGCAATACGAACAACCATTTCGGTGATTAAATTAATTGATACACTGGAGATGTGCTCTGGCAGTAGCACCCAATAACTCCACATGTAAACTGAATGCAATCTACGAATGCCATTACCTAATTGGCGAAGCTCAGCCGCTAAATCTTTCAGAAATAGGTAGACATCAGGTTTGGAAGACATGGATTGTCTCGCAGAATATAGAACAGCTCCAATCTAGTTTATTGTGTCGACATAATTTAATTAATTAAAAACATCGTTCCATGCGAGCATTCTTGAAATCATTTTCTACATTAATTAATTAGATGGATAAAATTTGTAAATCAACAGTAAATTATTAAAATAATCATGTGATTTACATAAATTAATTCATTTACCTATGTATATACATGCATAAATAGTTCAATGCAAAAAAACTACACATTAGAAAGAAGAAATGTATTCTTGATATCAAAACACATAGTAATAATACATTAATAATGTTATTTTCAAAGTTCAAAGTAGAGGCGACTCCAATATAACCCCAACGCGTCTCCCTTTTTTAGAGGCCAAGGCCTCCGATTTATCCACTACACCCCGGTCATTATCTGAGGACTGGGTGAATAAGATATCGCTGGATAGGCCGATTTTTGGCCCGTCAAATTGAATGACTGTCATTCTGGTTTATCTTTTTGATACACTAAAATAAAAATAAGATGATCTAGAATGTTTTGACGGAAAAACTGAATAAGTGTTGAACATTGACCTATAATCTACCTATAGTTTACCTAGACGGAGTACACACAAGAATTCCGCGTTATAAAGAGAATTTATTGATTTTGTCTGGTGGTAGAAAATGCTGATTACTATTGAAATATAGGTAAATTTGGTTGACTTTGAGACTGAATTACTCAATAACTATAGAAGATA
>JAYJLU010511051.1:0-19811 GCA_036873645.1 Minona dolichovesicula | reverse complement strand
GAGCGCAGTTTCGGGGACTTGGCCGTGGCCGGGGATTCGCTCGCGGCCGGGGGCTTCCCCCGGATGGAGAAGAGGTGCCGCGGCCAGGCGCGGAATATTCACCTCCACCACCACCACCATCACCACCACCACCTCCACCCGGTAGCATCAGTGATCCGGAGCCTGTCCGGATCACAATTAACTTGATTTTTAATATAAATTTTAATAGCAACAATTAATTTTTTCTTTTGTTTTCTTTTGTTTTGTTTTTTCTTTCATTCTTTAATTTTAAAGTAAATATAATATTCAATATTTCAAACACAGACGCTTCTTTATCGAACATAAATGATTAAAGTGCCAGATAAAAACAAAATTTATTGTAGAAGTAAGGTTGTTTCTTGTTTTGTTTTTGTTTGTTTTTTAGTTAAAGGGGTTTAAATAGTCTACTACAATTCAAAGTAAATAGAGGGGGTGCGCTGTTATATTGTATTCTTTGAATAATGCTTAATTGGTTAAAGACGAGCATTCAAATTGCCTTTATTCCTCAAGAGGCTTTTATTCAAAACGTATGCACACAACGCTCTTATTAGTCTATTTTATTTAAGTCTGTTTCATTGGTTTACACTCTGTTCAATCAAATTAGCTTCTCACTTCATCGGAATGATATTTAAACGCGTGCACGCCGCTTTAAGAAGTATTATTTTTCATTTTCTTTCTCAAAATGATTTCTCCAGTCTCTTCTAACGACGGTCAGACGTCAGTGCCTGATTTTCAATTCACAACCGGTAACTTGGATTCGGCGCTCGCTTCGATCAAGTTGGGGAAGGTTCGTAACTATCGCCTTCCGAACAGCAGCACGGATGCGCATATCGTCCCTTTCCAAGTGGATGCGCATAACAAAATCTGCTACACAACGGCAAACTTTACCGCGCCGGGAATGTATCAGCAGGATCACCAGCAACAGCAGGCGGGCGCACAGCAGCAACAGTCGACCAAAGCGGTCGATAGGCAACAGCAGTTAACTTTAATGTTAACAAAGGACAGCACCGGTAGCATATTCACCAACTTTTTCAACGAATTGATTAACAGCATCTATCCTCAATTGTTATGTCAGATTAAGAACTTCGCAACTAGCGAGCTCACCCACAACCGAAACCTGCCCCCATTTTTACAACGCCTATTGGATGATGGTATAGAGGGCAAATCTACACACATCAAGCAGTTTTGGTCGGATAAAGATGTCGCTTATATTAAAGTTGCCCCCGACGCGCTAATCTTCTCTCGCCCATCAAAGTCCTCGCTAATTGAATCGCGCAGCGCCGCGTGGATGGCGAAGGAGGGCCGCCTGCCCCGTAGAGGCACGTATAAAATACGTGTCGTGCTGCGCTACCTGTACCTAGGCCCGAGTCAAAGCGTTATGCGAGTGCAGCTGACAACTATGGCTGATCAACTTTTCTTTTTACCCGACGAGACGGAGGCGCCTAACCACCCGGTGATGGATCTTGATGGCTTCTTTCAAACTGAGCCGACGCATAACATACTGCAGCAAGCGATCGAAGCGGCCGGTTTGCCGCTCAATGTTCCACTCGCACCACAGAAGCCACCTAGGAAGCCACCTCAGGCGCAGAGCAACACCAAGCAAGCCGCAGGAAGCAAGCCACCACCACCGCCAGCAAGCAAGCAGCAGCATCCTCGCTCAATCACTCCCAAGCCCGTTTCGGGGAAACCAGCCGCCTATCTGCAGCAGCGCACGTTGGTAGAAAGTGGTGGAGTGCAAAAGGCCAAACGCGCCAAACCAATGGTGGTTCCACGCATGAATGAAGATGATGGTGATGATGATGATGAAATTACTATGTTGGATTAGTTCTTTATTTTTCGTTGACAAGTACTCTATTGTGAATTCCTAAATGATTTTATTATTATTTGCTATTAGAATAGTTCTTTAATTATTGTGTGTTTATTGGTCTATTGCTTTTTGGTTTTCCCTAAATAAAGATTGCTTATTCGCTGATCTTGTGTTCACCATACATTGGCTAAGATTTGATATATAATATATTACTAAA
This sequence comes from Minona dolichovesicula, assembly GCA_036873645.1. Classification (NCBI taxonomy): domain Eukaryota; kingdom Metazoa; phylum Platyhelminthes; order Proseriata; family Monocelididae; genus Minona; species Minona dolichovesicula. The sequence continues at coordinate 17,769 of JAYJLU010511051.1, read as the reverse complement.
ATTAAATCTTTACTCGGTAAGATGATTGTCGAAGTTGTGGGACCAATTGGTGCCGGTAAATCAACCTACCTCACGAAATTAGGATGTCTTTTTGATGAATGTGATGAGAAGCCGATTATAGATATTGAGGATGAACATACATTGCATTTATTCATCCTTCCACTTCTTAAGAAAGTCTATTCCCACTCCGCCGGAGGGGATGTAGATTCGGAGTATATGGTGGAAGCGTTTTTTGCGTTAATTCGTGCCCTAAGTTTGAAAGCCGCGACGCTTAACTCTCTGCCACCACCAACCACCGATCAGGTTTGTCGATGGAGAGAAGCAGCTCGAAGCTGTGGGGAAGATGCTGCGGTGGTGGTGGTGGTCGTGGATGAGGTAATTAACAATCCAAAACGAGCAATACTGTATTATACACTCGGTGTGCTGATAGACAAATTTTGTCTATCAACCGCGCTAGATGCTGCTGACTATGATCGCTTGGTGGAATTATGCGACAAGATTGCTTTACGGTATATGCGCAAATCATCCATTTCATTTGTCGATCGCGGCTGTGTCGATGTCATGTGTTTTATTATCGAGCGAATACAATCCTCCGCAGATTCGTTATCCACCAGCGCGCTGCAAAAATATGTGAACTTATTCTTTACCATATTTGGATTTGTGATTACACAAACGCACGATTGCCCGACTGATTGCGGACTGTTTGATGCGCTGCAAAGCCACACAAATTGGGGAAAAATAGACGACTACAAGGTGGTCTACAAAAATACCCCTCTTCCAACTTGCACTGTGCGCCTCGAGCTGCGCGGTCGAGGAGAGGAAGTGGACGAGAGAGGGAAGGCGCTGCATCGCGTGCTTGAAGTTAATCGGCACATCGACGCCATCTATCGCAGTATCTGTCCATGCACACCGACTGTACTCACCTGCGTTGAGATGGAGGAGAAGTTGAACGATCACACCTCAGTGGAGACAATATTCTTTAACCCCGCGAGGCGGGTGGCTGCTGCGGGTGGGCACAGTTTGGGAGACGCGCTAGTAGCGCTTCAATCGGAGCTGTGTAAGTTTCTCCATGCGGCAAGCATCACCAATGTGCTGACACACTTTAACATTTGTTCTCTAAAGGCGCTACAATTTGGCGCCGCCGATGCGGACGTGTGCGAGCACTTCATCACCGGCTTGCTTCATTATGATGGCGGCGGCAGTGTGCCTGTGCTTGATGCGGTTCTTCATCGTCGGGACAAAACTGTGCCACCCGCTCTCCCACTATCGAAGAAGCGGCGTGATGAATTGTTGTTTTTACGGCTCGCAATGCCAGCCCAAAATTACCTATCTGATCAACAACTGTTTGTCTTTGCCATAATGAACGGTAAATTTTCTCTAAATGCTTTTTAATTATGCATGCATGCATGTTGTATAATTGACAAGAAATATTAAATGCTTGGAACACAATCTTCTTTATTTAATATTATATAGATTAGTATATTGAATTAACATTAAAGATAAGCAACAGTAAAGTTATAGTTGTATTACAATTCTTCGTCAATCCAGTTCATTACCAGGTTGCGTATATAGTTGGTATAATCTTGGGATAGGTCTGTAGCATCCATCGGCCCCATTTCTTGAAGTGCGCTTTCTACGGCTTCTGAATCTCCATTTAAGCCGCGCATCAGGAATGCATGCATCACCTCATTCGCCACACACGGGAACCCAGTGCGATTTAGCACGCCAATGTGACAATCCTGCTGGCGAGCCTGTACCTCATCGATTGCCTCTTCTATCTTCTCCACCGCCTGCTTGAAGGCAGCGCACAGCCTCTCAGCCCACACACCGAGCGGCACTGACCCAATATTCCACCGATAGGGCATCACGACAGTTGTAAAGGGGCGGGCTAGATCATTGACAAAAACGATATCCAGCTCCTCGACTAGTAGTATCAAATGATCGGCGCAGTTTCTGTCTTGTTCAGTGATCGGTACAACGTGTGTAGTCATAATTGGGGAATAAGCTATCCTTACCTTCTATCCTCATTAAATATTATAAATCAACCAATCGTAATCTATTTTCTCCCCTATTGGCTACATATAAATTATACACACACACTAAATTTTATCATTTCTTAAACGGGCCAATCATGGGATGGTTGTCTGGTAACATTCCCACAAAAGTGGTGAGAAATCTCGCCGACTATGATCCCGCAGACATATCCCTGCGTCTACGAATTGCAAAGACAAATGACCCGAGGTATGAGGCTGTTATTAAACAGTATACCGGAGGGCCAGGGCGGTTTGCCGCATATACACACAATGAGAAAGAAACGACTTTCTTTCATCGAGAAATAGGCGTCTTCCTAAAAGATTACTCCACAAGCACGCTAGTTTTTGAACTAAACTCTTTTATTCACATGTACCTAAAGAAGATACACGCATATACAGACACACAACTGAACGACTATGCGCCGGAATTCATGATGAAAAAGGATCGTCTTATGCTGATGGCAAAGAAAAATCCCTCCGAAATCAGCAAGAAGAAAATCACCATCCTCGCAACTCCAAACCTCGCATGCGCTTTGAAGAGCTTGGGGTTTAGCTGGCAGCTGGACGATGACATGTGGTGGGATTATAAGGATATCATCGAGTTGGAGGATCCTATTTCCGAGACGGGTGTGAAAAAGCGATTTTACGCGGGAACAGTTTCCTGGGCCAAATTCGTACAACGCGCAAAATATGCCGTGGAAGAGCCGGAAAGGGGCCAGCTTGTTGATTACTTCTTCCTGCATGACACAACCACAGCTGCCACTGAGGAGGATCTTTTTCCCAGCAGCAGCAGCAGCAGCAGCGATGGTAATGCAGGCGGCATGAAATCGCGAGCAGAGCAGGTGACTGCCTTGTTTGAGGGGGCGCTTATGCTCTCGGCAAAAGAAAGCGGCCTGCTGCGGCGAGTTGTCTGCACCGAATCAGCGCGCCAAGTAACACTGTCTTTGATATTGAAAGAGGGATGGCATCATGTACATCTGAATCTTTCCCCCGGGTTACTGCGTGTGCTTGGTTGGCAGACTAAGACGGTGCACTACGCGGCCATGTCGGCTGGGAGCACAATGATATTCCCCCCACCGCCCACTCCTCTAAAGCGCCCCATTAAGAACCCCACACTTCCCTATGATTTGATCGTACAGAGTGATGGCAAGCTGGCTTTGAACGTGGCCGGACCGGAACTGTTCCCCAATGAAGACAATCTACCGCTGCAATTCACCTACATGGATGCTCCACCACCCAACTATGAGACGGAGGTGAAGCAGTCGTTTTGCCCGAAGAATGTGCGCTATTGTGGAGAGCCAGTGGCACGCTTCACCCTCCCTGGCTACAATAAAAACTTCACCTATGACATGACAAGCATGCGCCTGCAGCTTTCCGGTCGTATACTGAATGAGGACGGTCTCAGTATGACAAACAATGAGGCACACACGGCTCTACCCACAGCCCATCTGCAGATTATCACAGATGTGAACGTGTACCTCGGGCCCCATCTATTGGACACTTGCAGTGGCATGCGCCCAGTGAGGGATCATATTCTCCAGTTGCTCTACGTAGACAAGCTGCACAGCAAGCCATTTCGCGACGACTGCTTCCAAGGGAGCAAATTGTTCCATTGGTACACAAAGTTGTTCCCCTTCAATACGGCGCCCTCATCTCACATTTTGTGCAAAGACGATATTACCATTGAAGTTAATTTCGCGCCCGGTGAATCATACATTAATCCCAATGTGGGGAGCGTTGGTGAGCCATTTAAGAGGCATCTCAATATCAAAGACAGTCAAATCTCAATGACGAAGGGAGTTTTGGGGGAGGGCATGCGACAGTCAATCGAGGGGGCGCTGCATCACTTCACTCCAACGTATGAGTTTATGGGCTACCATCTCTCAAGCGAAACAATTCACAAAGGCGCAAACAGGTTTCAAGGCACGCTGTTCAACACCAATGAGAATGTTAAACGGTATATCATCGGCATTCAATCCGCAAAGAAACCTCTAAATCATAGTTTTGATTTTATGTTGAATGGAGTGCGTTCAATGAAGCTTTTACAAAATGAAGTTCCTATTGACGAGACGCTCTACATTTCCGAGGACAAGGCGGGCCTGAGTGAGCTGTTTAAACGAATGAATGTGATTCGTCAAAAATCCGGCTTAAATGAATACACGCCGAATGCTAATACACCCGTCTTGTTTATATTCAATGCTGCTGCTGGCGGCGGCATTGGCCTTCGTAAACCGGTGAATATTGACATAGTATTCAACGAAGCCACAACTGAGAAACTGCGTGTAATAGCCGTTGCCGAGTGTGAGGAGACGCTAGTAATGGGAGTAGACGGCAGAATACGGCGCTGTAGTGTGCGCCACATGCCAGACACCCTGAAGCCACCAAAAGCTGCCGCTTCCGACAGTGCTGCCGCTTCCGACAGTGCTGCCGCCCCAAACCCCAAACCGCCCAGAAGCAGTGGCAGTTCCGCCGCAAAAGTACAAGAGTTGCGAGAGGTGGGTGGTGCAGGTCGTCCACAGAGTATAAAAGCATCTCTCTCCACACCCACAACCAATCAGCATGGAGAAACTGCTTAACTCGGTGCTTGCGAAATGTTGCTGTTGCGACTCCGGTGAAAAAAGCTCCGACGACGATCAAATTGCCGTTAAAAGCGCCGTAGTGTGTTGTGTGCGCACTCAAGAGATACATATAGACTTGTGTGATGGTGATGATGCCGCCACGGCCGAAATCCAAACACACGTCCACCATCGACGAGACTCTTCACCGGCTATACTACGACTACGGAAAATCAAGCGCCCTGCAAAACAATGCACGCACACTTCTTCATCATCTCCAACAGTCACACCCACAAGCAACACTTCGCCAGGTGACTGATTTCTTAACCAAGCAGCCGAGCTATACCGTTCACCAGCGGCTGCCCCGCCGTCAGTGGCCACATCGTCGTATTCATGTGCCGGCTATGCAGGTGCGCTGCGATGGTGACCTGCTGGAGCTGCGCGATTTGAAACAGTGGAATTCAAGCTATCAGTATGTGCTGATTGTAATCGACGCATTCTCCCGCAAAGTGTGGGCTGAAGCGCTGAAAAAGAAAGAGGCCGCACACACGGCTCAAGCATTCCAGCGCATGCTCACTGCCGACAAGCTAAATACCCAAATGCTCTATACGGATGCGGGGAAAGAGTTTGTAGGCGCGCCATTTCAAAAGGTGCTGAAACAGGCGGGTATACAACATCGCATATGCACTTCGGATGATTATCACTGCCCGTTTGTCGAGCGTGTAATACGCACGATAAAGGAGAAACTATTTCAAGCAATGACGAGCGAATACTCACGCCGGTGGGTAGATCTTCTTCCCAAAATAGTCGCCACCTACAATCTGTCGCGGCATTCGAGCGTTGGCATGCCGCCGGAAGACGCTCATCAGCCGGAAAACTACCTCGCGGCAATGCGGCGCACGGTGCCAATGCTGGCATCCCCAAATAAGCAGCAGCAGCGGCAAAAGAAGAAGTACAAGTACAAAGCGGGCGATCTAGTGCGCATTCTCAAGAGTCGCGGCGCGTTCCATAAGGGCTATCTACCCCGCTATACGTGGGAAATATTTCGAATAAGACAGCGCGCCAACCAGCGCCAGCTGGACAAGCATGCCGTGCCAGCCTATATTCTAGAGGATCTGCAGGGTGAAGTGGTGGAGCATGCGGTGTTTTACGAGCAGGAGATGGTGCGCGTGCATGAATCGCAGCTGAGCGGGCCGGCGCCTGTCCGCGAGATTCTGCAGCGAAAGGGCGACCGCGTTCTAGTGTGGTTCCAGGGCTATCCCAAAAGTGCCGCCAAGTGGCTTCCCCGCTCACAAATAGTATAAAAGGAAGCACACCCACCCAGCCACCCAGCAGAGACTATATAAGCATGAGACGGCGGCAGAGAAAGACAGCTCCTCTGAAGCTATTCTACTCCAATCCACTGCGAGTAAAGAAACGAAGACGGCGTAAACGAAGACGAACTAGAAAGCACTAATTAATGGATGTCTATACCGGTGGTATCCCGCCGCTCTATTCAAGACGGCGGCAGCGAGGCGGGGGATTCTTCAGCGCGTTGAAACGCTTCCTCGTGCCTATCGCGCGCACCGCGTTGCCGCATGTTGTGGGAGCGGTAGGCGATGTGCTGGGCGGGCAAAGCGTCGCAGACACGTTCAAGTCACGCGGCAGAAGCGCCGGCGCGGATGTATTGCACACTGTTGCGGACACCGTCTCTCCCTCAGCAGCAGCAGCAGCAGCACCTAAAAAGTATAAAAGGAAACCACCTCCTCCCAAACGTACCACTACCAGCAAGAAAGCTAAACGGAGCGGTGGTTGGACATAATCATAATGGCGGAATTATCGTGCAGTAAAAGTGAGATTGACTACTTCAGTCCCACGCCAGTGCAAGTTGCGCTGACTGAAGGGCGATGGCAGAAATTTCATCCTCAAAATGCAGTCAACAACACTTCAGTCATTGAATTTAATATTACCGGCACAGAGAATGAGGTGGTGGATATGAACAATTGTTCGTGGTATATTCGTGCTAAAATAAAAAAGACTAATGGCACCGCGGATTTAACTGAGGCAGATGATAAGAATCTTTTTCCGGCGAATAATTTTCTTCACTCAATGATTAAAACCATTGACGTCATGGTTAATGGACAGCTTATTACACGTGCAAGCAAAGACTACGCATACAAGGCGGCGCTGTTGAAATTGACACAGGTGGATATGCCAACAATAGGGCTAATGAAAGACCATGTGTGGTTGGAAGGGTGGCACACCGATGAGGCGGAGGATCATTCTAAGCCCGAGAATGCAAGTGGCTTCAAGCGAGCTGATTTCATCGCCAAAAGCGCCACATTCGAACTGATGGGCACACCCGCGATTGATTTGTTTCAAAGCGATCGCGCACTCCCGATGAAATGCGATTTGACATTGCGCTTCTACCTTAACGACCCGGCATTCTACCTGATAGATGAAGACACAGATGCAAATCAGGCGGCCGGTATAAAACTAATCATAGAAGAAACCTACATGAATGTACGCAAATTAGCCGTGGCTCCCAGCTTCTGCAATGCTATTCAAAGTCAGCGCCAGAGCCAGGACATGACCTTAAACTTCACACGCCGAGAGATTTGTGTGATCGGTATCCCACAAGGCTCAACACACATCACTCGTGAAAATTTGTTCCGCGGCACAATGGCGGTGCGCTACTTCTTCGCAATGGTGAAGAGCTCCGCTTACACGGGTGATTTGAGTGAATGTCCATTTCAGTTTTCTCATTTTAATTTGTCCGAAATCAGCGTAACGGAAGACGGGGTGAATATGGGTTATGGACCTCTAAAATTGGAAATAGCAAAGGGGACAAGCGTCGTTGAGGCGTATCGCATGCTGCTTGAAATCATCGGATCAGTAGGCGAGCGTGCAATGACTCCTCCCATTACTTTAGACACGTTCAAGGAGGGCAGTTTTATTCTCGCTTTCAGCCGCTCGCCCGACCTTTGCCACGGTGAGCACCAGTTGCCCACACATACGGGAAATGTCGCGGTAAACTTGACATTTTCCGCCGCCACTGCGGAAGCGATTGCACTTATTTGTATGGCTGAATATGACTCTCGCATACTTATTGACAAAAACAATAATGTAATCACAAACTATGTAATTTAAAATATGTGTATGTATGTGAATAATAAAGCTGTGTTTGGAAAAGAAACTCTCTCTCTCTCTCTAAAAGGTATAAATAGGGGCGGCACTAGAAGAAGCAGCAGCGTCATCATGGATGAACAACATTTTTTCATTACTCTACCTAGCGATTCATCAATGATTGCTCATCCGTCCAATCATGGTGGTGAGTATTCGGTCGATCTTGCGGAACAGCTCACTATTTCTCCCCATCAATGGGAAGTTGCGTTGGTGGAGATCATTTTCAATCAGGATTGGAATCCAATTCTTCCGCTAGACATATGGGTGACTTTTTGCATAAACAGTGAAGAGGGAGGGAGGTGGGACACCTGCAAAGCGGAGCACGCTCCAGCAGCGGCGGCAAAAGAGAAAATAAACGGTGTGGATGACCTGTGGAATAAAATATTGAAACCGCTAATAAAAAAAGCGGCGACGTCAGCGGGCATTACCGCCAGCGGCATGGAGCTTATTCGCGAGGGGGAAACGAAAAAAGTACAGTTCAAGGGGAAATTCGAGACTGCAACGAAACGGGCCGTGAGAATTGAGTTCAGCACCAGCGTCTATCAAATGTTGGGATTTCGTGCGCAACAACTAGTAGAGAGTCGATATTTTCAAACTGACGCGAAATGGGCAGTGGAATCGGAAGTTGCGCATTTTTCAGCAAACTTAAAGCGAGGCATCTCTTCTCTATGGATTTACACGGACATCATTGCGAATCAAATTACGGGAGATGCTTTGGTGCCGCTGCTGCGCGTCATTCAAGTTGATCCTAATATTGCCAGAGATGTGTCGCGAGTTGTGGAATTTCAGCGGCCTCATTTCTGCGCACTACAGGCGGGTAACATACAAACTGTTCGTATCAATATCCGAAACGCGTATGGACTGGAACCTATTCAATTCGCCACAACCGTCGTTTGCAAGCTAATGTTTCGCAGGAAGGCGGCGGTGGCCGCGCCACCACTATAAATAAGACAACGAAGAAGATGATGATGAATAGAGAAAGAATGGATGCTAGATTTAAGGTGCCATTCAATATGCTTGTATGCGGTCCATCGCAAAGCGGGAAAAGTTGGTGGGTAGCCCGCCTGCTACACTATGCCGACGAGTTGCTGGAGAAGCCGCCCCAAAAAATAATCTGGTACACTCCGCATGGTGAAGTGCCCACCTCAGTTAATGTTGAAGTGAGGACGCAGCTGCCGTGGGAAGAAGAGGAGGATGAAGAGAGGGAAGCGGATCTTATCGTATTGGATGATTTTGCGCACAAGACAAGCAACAGCAAACAGCTAACGGAATACATCACCCAAGTATCGCATCATAAACGGCTTTCGATTATCATCCTATCGCAAAATCTGTTTTGGTCTGGAAAAGAGACGCGAACACAAAGCTTAAACATGCATTACATCGTGCTTATGAGCCAAACCAGAGATCAGCAGCAAGTGCGCACCCTGGCTCGTCAAATCACGAGCGTTGATGCTGATTTTAAACATTTTTTGCGCGCATACAATGATGCAACAGGGAGCCGACCTTTCTCTTATCTGCTAGTATCAATGCATCCGCGAGATGAGAGATGTCTGCTATTGAGAGAGACTATTTTTCCTGAAGAGAGTACTAGCGCGGGTGTTTACATGCGAGAAAAGTATAAATACAAGTGCCTACAAAAAGCCGCCGCTCATGAACATGGCAACAGCAAAGCAACCACCACCAACACGGCAACGAAAGGGGAAAACAGCGACGAATAGTGCGGCACTGGTGAGGGAGCAGCTGCCTCTGCTTCGTATTTTATCGAAAACAAAAAGCGGCGCACTTCGGCGGGAAATATTGAATCAGTCTACAAACAGCGTGAGGGCAATAAGCAGCATCGCTGACAATCTTATGCGAGGCACAGTTCCACTCAGCAAGGGAAAATACGTGCGCATGAAAAAGAAGTTTGGTAAAATCATTTATCTTATGGCGCAGCCGCGCGCAAGCCTCGCTAGTAAAAAGAAGGCCATTCAGCGCGGCGGGTTCTTGCCGCTGCTGGGCGCAATACTGCCTGCGGTTGCAGGCCTGCTTACATCCGTACTGAAATAGTATAAAAGCGATGGTGGCGGTGGTGGTGGGTGAAAGGAAGCATGCATAAAGTATATCTGACTACTACTCTGCCCTCCACCGCGTCCATTCCCCCGAAACTCGCGCCGGATGTGCACATGGCGCTGGGAGAGTACAACAGCGAGCAGAAAACCTATGGGAATGAAGCGCCGAAAATACGGCCTCAGCATTTTGAAAAATATGATGTGGCAAAGGAGAAGGAAATTATACCAATTGACGAGCGAGATGCGGAAATAAATTATGACAAGGGCACGGAGGAGGAGGAGATTACGGAGAGTTCAATGGAAGAAGCGGTTGCTTCACTGCCGGTAGTGTATCGACGGCGGGGTGCCCGGCTCCTTCCCTTCCTACAAAAAATCCATCTACATGGTCAGCGGCTGCCCGATGTGCTCTACGACTTGACTGCGGTGGCGAAAAAACTTAAAGTTCAAAACCGGGAGGCAATGGGAGCTATTATTCGCCAGTTGGACAACCTGCACGATTTGCCTAGCTCATTCTATTTGCGGAAAGGCGTGCCCAGTCCGGGAGAGTTGGGAGTGCGATCCGCGAAACGCGCGGTAGATGGGACGCCAACCGCGCGAGCTTTGAAAACTCCCACTAGGGGCGTAAGATTTTTCACCCCCCAGCGTACAGAACTTCGGTGGTACTGAGGAGTAATATAAATAGAAGAAGAAGAAGAAGAACTAGATTAATTATGCTCTCCTCCGCTGATTTCCACCGGGTGAAGATGCCCATGTGCTACTTGGGCGATTTTCCGTGCGATCAGCTCCCTCCAATAACGCTACATCACCCACCTTGGTGCCTCATTGTGAACACCGACAAGAGGGCGGAGAGTGGGACACATTGGATGTGCGTATGTCGCCCACCTCAGGCTCCACATGTACTCCTGTTTATGGACCCGTTGGCACTGTCACTGCATAAAATATTACCCAATCTGCGAGAGTGGCTCGTTAATCAGCACAGGGTTGTTGCGCTTCCCTATCCTATACAACCTATAAACAGCGTGTGGTGCGGCGCATATTGCGCGTTTTTACTTTCTCATCTCCCTAAGCACTCATATAACTTAATACATCTTGTACAGATTTATTTTAGTAGCGATGATTTAACTTACAATGATAATTTTATTAAACATTGGTGGAAAAAGAACTATAAATGATGATGATGATGATGTATATATCTGAATAAAACATTTTAACAAAAACCAAAGCGTTTTTTAACTAGATATACAACAAAAACCAAAAAATCAGTATCGAAATAAGCCGATGTTACACCATGACGCGCCATCATCTTTGCATCTGCCGTTTCCATGTCGCAGTTAAACAACAATAAATAGTACATGAAAGTTACTTCCAGCGGCACATTTACAAAGACGGAAAAGTTCATTAAATACACGGCTTCGTATCCTTCCCTGTGGAGAATGTCCACACTTGCAACCGCATTCGCCACAGCTTCGGCATACTGGTCCAATGTTAGATCAGAATCGGGTAGTTGCACATACCGCTGGGGTTTGCTCGTGCAAATTCGGGGGCGCTCGCCAGAATAAACAATTACACAACAATCAAAATCCAAAGACAACATGATGGCGATGACGATGATAATAAATACAGTATCGAGATTAGATGTTTTTATACGAAGGTTTCATCCATGCGCATAACTTTCGCAGGAGGAGATTCTATTGGTGAAAGATCCTCCAATAGTGGCGGTGGCGGGACTGCCAAATTGCCACTAGATAAGCCAAACAGCGGCTCATCCTCCCCGTCAGTAGAGGCGCAAGTGCTGCAAGTTCTCTCCGCGGGAGAGTAGGGGCTGGGCGGGGAAACGCTTCGCTCGAGTGGTTTCCATGTCTCTTCTTCGGGGCGCCAGCTGCGCCAGGCATAGTAGCCTTCATCTACTTGAGACAAGTAGCCCTCTTCCACCGCTTGTACTTGATTACCTGGTAGGAAGAAATCGGTTGAGCCAAATCCTCCACTGCCTCGCTCCGTTGGTGAGAGAGATGGTACATGAAGTACATTCGGTGCGGCGATTGGTTGCAATATCAGCTGTGCTATGCAATCGTGCTTGCGCAGCTCAATTGCCTGTGAATTGAATGACTTTACTTGGATGAGAAGCTCGCCTCGATAGTCACCGTCAATCACACCATCCAGCACGAGCAGGTGGTGGCGCGAAAATGTGCTGCTGCGGCCTGTTAGGCGCATCATGCGATCTGCTTTGCTCGGTGCCACGGCGATGCCAGTAGCCAGCAACTTGAAACCATATGGCGGAATCGTCTCATCATTGCGTATAGGGATGTCAATACCAGCCGCGGAAGCGCTCTTGTAAGAGAGATTGGGAATTGTCTCGTCGAGTTTCCGTACGAATAAAAACTCTGTCATTTCAAAAGTGATATTTAATGGCGGAGAAGCTGGTATTTAAACAAAGGCACACGATTTTATGATTGGATTAGAGTGAAAGAAATATGATTGGTGCGTGTTACAGATAAAATGGAATGACGGAATGAAAATGTACTAGTTTTGAAAGATGTCTAACCCTGAATTTCAGGATGAGAGTGTTTTAATTTTTGTCAGACGCTTAACTCCCAATGCCGTCTTTCAGGAAATACACGCTCGCCCAAAGCAGGGAGCACATTTTCCTGATCTATTTGCTTTTATGAATCGGTACGCAACACAACTTATTCACATCATGGAGCGGCAGTACGATGGGTACAGCGGGAAGTATCAAGCAAAAGCACACGTCACCTTTGTAAAATTCAATGGAAACGAGGTGGTAGAGCGCACGGATCCATGGCTTATCACAGACCCGCTAGAGAACACAAGCAACATCTCCGATCTTATGTCTCGCTTATGTATGCACATTGCTCTTGCTTATAGCAACGTTGCGCTAGAACGAAGTGGGTGGACATTTGAAAGTTTGCTTCAATTCGACATCAACCGAGCAAGGTATCAGATAGTGCCCAATCGAGGGAACGGTCTATCGCCGCCAAAATTGAGCAAGAATATTCCCGCTAAAGCTCTGGTGAAAGTGGCGCGATCACCGGTGCCTACACGGAATTTTGGAAGCAACTGTTTCATTGACGCCATCACTATAGCAGCCTACATAGGCAGACACGGAGGAAACAAAATGTACATGCCCATTAATCCGGAGCGCATGGGCACGTGGAAATCTTTGGTTGAGAGAGACCCGGAACTCAATTTGAAATTTCATGAGCGGCTTGATTCGTTTGCGGGAGTGTGTACCAGTGACATTTATCTTTTCGAAAATGACAATCCTCAATATTTTGTCAGCGTACTAACGACAGATGGAAAGAAGGGCTTCCACTGTGTTCGTCAGTTCAAATATTCAGATTACAAGGCAGAAAAGAGCCGGGGAGGGAATCCAATTGTTATTCATCTACTGTTGTATGAAGAGCACTATTTCGCCATTCGCGGATTAGACTGCTTGTTGAGGCATCATGTGAAACAGTTTTTTTGTTCATTTTGTTTACACCCGTTTGGAAACGGAGCTATTCGAGATGCACACATGGAATTATGTGATACAACGTTTTCTCAACAATATAGCATGCCCAAAAAAGGGAGTAAAGAATGCTTCCTTCATCACGCACTTAAATGCCAGTATCACCCCTACGCCATCTATGCGGATATAGAAAGCTTCCATGAAGTGGAGAAGCCAGAGGAAGAGGAGAGTGAGTGTACAGAAGGCAGTGATTGTGCACAACCGCCGAAAAGAAAAAGACAATCTACGGTCGCTACCACAATATTAGATAGGCACCGGCCATATTTAGCTTCTTATTACCTGGCTTTTACCCCGTGTTTCATTGAACAATTAGAGAGACTGAACGATTTGCCGAACTTATTACCCGAGTATCCCAACAGTTTATACAAAGAATTCATTGGGGAAAATTGTATTCAAGAATTCATAGACAGTCTAATTGATTTGAGCCTGCGACTCCACCGCCTGTTTAAATTTCATAATGCTTTCCAATACGATCCAATTATTGCCGACTTTCTGGACAGCTTCGAGTGTAACATTTGCACAGACGGGTATATGAGAGAGCCCATTGATGATGAAAACAGGCCGGTGTTTGATCATGATCATTGGCGGGGCAATCAGCGTGGTTGGGCACACAATTCCTGCAATCGTCAAGTGCGGCAAATGAGGCGGTTCACCCCAGTTATTATGCATAATTTCAAGGGATATGATGGGCATATGATATGCAAGTATTTGAAAATTAACGATGAAATAGATGTTAACCTGTCCCCCATCGCCACCACGACAGAAAAGTATCTTTCACTTTCAATGAAGATGCCGGGCGACTCGTTTATAACAAGAGAGGGGAAGGAGGTCACATTGTACTGTGAAGTGCGGTTCTTAGACTCGTTACAATTCTTAAGTTGCTCACTCGCTGTATTGATTGAACAATTGAAAGCAAGCAATGATGATAAGCTGTTTCATCACACAAATAAAGTGCTGCGAGGAAACGATGAACTGTTGAAAATATCAAAACAAAAGGGCGTTTACCCCCACGATTACATTACCTCAATGAGTGTTTTGAATGAGCTGCGCCTTCCACCGAAACGATACTTTTCATGCGGATTGAATTCCAGAAAAGAAATCACCAATGAAGAATATGAATTTGCTCAGGATGTTTGGCAAAAAATGGAGTGCAATACTTTGTGGGATTACGCCCGACAATACTGCCGGATTGATGTGGTTGGTTTGGCTGATGTATTTGAAAACTTTCGAAAAATTGCTTTGTGTGATTACAGCATTGACCCTGTACTTTGCTATTCCCTGCCCAATCTGGCCTGGGCAGCAATGTTGAGGAAGACGCGCATTGAATTGGAGTTGGTTGATGACTATGAAATGTACTGTGTTCTAGAACGGGGAATACGCGGTGGCTTATGCCAACTAACAAAGCACTATTCACAAGCGGATAATATACATACTCATCCCGAGAAGCATGGTAGTCCAAATGATTTATCAAAATATCTTTTCCTTGTCGATGCAAACGGGCTGTACAGTTGGGCAATGACTCAACCGCTTCCCTATGGGGGATTAACATTCGTGCGTGAACAGGAGGAATTGGCACTACTATTTCCAGAGGGAAAGCTACATTTGTGGCCGGGTGATAATGAAGCTGATGGCTATTTTTTAGTGGTGGATTTGGAATACCCCACTTATTTACACAATCATACTGCGTCCTATCCCCTCGCACCAGATCAGGAGAGTGTACCGATAGAAAATTATTCCCTCGTTATGCTACAACAATTGATAAAAACAAATGGAGGCAGTAAACGAATTCCAAACGACAAAAAGTTAATGGCTACTGTGAGTAACAAGGAAAACTATGTAGTGCATTACCGCCTATTAAAGCTCTACTTGGATTTGGGCATGAAACTGACAAAAATACACGAGGCTGTGCGTTTCAAACAGAAACCATTCATGAAGCAGTACATAGACTTCAATATCACCAAACGCATTGAAAACAGTGATGATAAGGCAGCCAGCGATTTCTACAAGAAATTAAACAATGCGGTGTTTGGAAAGACACAAGAGCAGCAGCGAAAGCATAGAAATTTTAAACTGGCAGCTGATGCTAAACGACAAATGAAATTGATTGGCGATCCAATGTACAAAGGATCGGTTGTGTTTCAGGATAATTTGGCTGGATTTTACATGGCTAAACGGGAGGTGAAGCTAAAGCATCCTATATTTACTGGTGAAGCTATTCTTGATCTCAGTAAATGGTTGATGTATACATTCTTCTACAGAGTAGTAAAGCCGCTCTTTACCCATGTAGATGTGATCTACACGGACACTGATTCACTTCTACTGGAGGTGGAGGATGAGGCGGTAATGTCAAAATTGGAAAGCATCAAAGGCGGGTGGATAGATGGATCAAACATGCAGGCGGACCACTGTCTTTACGGTTTAGAAAATAAAGGCGTGCTGGGATTCTTCAAAGAGGAAATGGGTGGTGAGGCAATACAAGAGGTGGTAGCACTGCGACCAAAAATGTATTGCATAAAAACGAAAACAAAAGAAAAAAAGACTGCAAAGGGGGTGAACTCCACGGTGGTAAAGGAGCAGCTCATGTTCAACGACTACAAGCAAGTTTACGCCGATGAAGCACATAGCCCACTCTATACAACACAACGCAACTTCGTCACTGTGCGACACGAGCTGCGAACAGTTGAACAGCGAAAGAAAGCGCTCACTATTGCAGACACGAAGCGATATTGGTGCTCACTTAATGAGTCTCTACCATTTGGGCATTATAATATTCGTGAACTACAGGAGAAGACGTATGAGGTGCGGCGCCAGCTGCTGAAAGAATTCTTCAACGTCGACATTGAAGAACCAACCACGCGGAAAAAACAAAATCGCCCCTATCAATATCCACAGGAGATACCCACTCAAATGGAAAACCCGTTTTATGAAGGAGAAACAATTATTATTGATTAAATTAATTATCTTTATTGAGAATGTTTGAAGCACATTTATTACAAAATAAAGCATCATGTATTTAGACAATTTGTTAATCTACTATGAAAATATAAACATAAAAA
This sequence comes from Minona dolichovesicula, assembly GCA_036873645.1. Lineage (NCBI taxonomy): Eukaryota > Metazoa > Platyhelminthes > Proseriata > Monocelididae > Minona > Minona dolichovesicula. The sequence continues at coordinate 1,383 of JAYJLU010511051.1, read as the reverse complement.
TAAGTGATGCTAAAGAGCCAACAAGGAGTCCGATTGATAGCGATAAATTTAGATACCGCAAAATAAGCACTTTGGCTTGTATATCAACCCCTGTTTGAGGAGCAAAATAAAACACGCTAGAGCTCCCATACCCTGAAGTAAAAGCAAAGAACATTATAGTTGAAAAAAGCATAAAATACATCAATGAGACGGGGCTAATTGAAAAGCCAAAAAAGTAAAACCATATAAACATTGGTAATGATACACAAACACGAGTGAGCAACAGAAAAAAAAGTACCATCCTCGAGTTTGACGGGGCTGGAATTGCCACCAAATTCCCAAACAGCGCACTAACATTAAATAAAAGAAACACCATGACTTCATTATATAATTCAAAGGGGGCATCGGATCTAACAAGTAATGCGGGATAGGCGAAAAGAGTTAATCCAAAGTAGCACGCGCATAGAGAGAAATATGCACCAGCGGATTTCCACGGGTGGGTGCTTTGCTCTGCCACTGTGGTGTTCGTTCCTTTACGATAGAATAATTTGCAATAAGTAAACAGAGTGATCGCTAGTACTCCGGCGGTGATGAGATAGTACATAGTGAATATGGAATACACGGTGTTGACTACAAAATAGCGGAGAAGGGTCAAAATGATTGCATGCATGGTGCCGCTCACGTTAATACCAGTTCCATAGAATAGTATAGCACTCTTGTCAAACAGTTGTGCATACTGTACACTTATAGTATCGAAGATTGATTGCAAAGAGCTCACAAATGCGGTGATCAGCACAAGAGAGGTGAACAGTGCAACACCAGAGACATTAAAGTGCGCTAACAAAGCGAGTGATAGCTGACAGCAGAAGGAGCCAGAAATTGCTATAGCTCCTATATGATATTCTACGCCGTTGTTTTGAAACTTTTTCGATGTACATATTATGTTTGTGGTAATTGCAGCTGCTTGGTAGACAAAATTGATTACAGTTATTGTTAGTTTGGGGGAGTAGGGCAGCTTTGCTGAATCCAAAAAAGAAAATGAATTTATTAACGTGTTGAATGGAAGAAGGTAAGTACATCCCAGGAGAAGGAAGCAGAGAGCAAGTGAAGCACGCATCGTTCGAGAAAATAACTATTTTTCAGCGCTCCAGAGCTTTAGTACAGAAAGAAGAAGCGTAGTAATAGGTTAGAGCAGCATGATTGGAAGAATATATTAATAATAGCAAAACTGTGCGAGCGATGCTATTGGTTTATGGATGGTTAGGAAAGCCGTCTCAATTGGCTGTTGCGTGCGGCGCTGTGAAGGAAAGGTAAAATTCCCCGGCAGCGGGGCAGCATTTGCTCTCTTATTAATTACAAAAGTGAGCGAGCGAGTCTATTGGATAGAGGGGTGGTTAGGGGAGG
>JAYJLU010509940.1:0-12559 GCA_036873645.1 Minona dolichovesicula | reverse complement strand
CACTGCATTAGTAAATTCAAAGGGATTTCAATTCAAATATTTAAAGTTTGTTTTTAAATTAAAATACTGCTAACAAATATATCTGTTTATGTTGATACTACCAACTGTAATTTTTACATTTTTATTACAAGATTATTAATTACTGTTGGTAACCTAGAATAAATACTGTATAATATACATAATGTTTATCAAAACAATGTTTTTATGAATATTATATTAAATTATCCATTATGAATGATCATTTGTAACAATGTTCCTGCACATCAGGGAAAATGGCAATATGAGCTAAAAGCAAGGAATTTCACTATTTTTTGGAAAATTATGAAAACTAAATAACTTTACTTTTCATATCAATTTTATTAAAAGAAAGCAAAAAACTTCACTCTTTGCTTGTTCAAACATTATTTTTATGTAACATATTAAATGCTGTCTTATTATTTCTTTATGGTTTTTGTTCATAATTTAAAATTAACGATGTTTCTAATATGATATTGATTATTACTTTTGTGTGTTTATTCATTTTATATTATGATTTGAGCATAAAACTATTTTATCAATTGATATAGGCAGCCTCATATGAATAAAAGTATTCCTCCACTTACTGCTAATTAATAATAAATTTTCAATTCAATCAAATGGATTAATATTTATTCTTTTCATATTTTGTTGTAGGACTGGAAGCCTCCATTTTCTGTTAATCCATCTACTTTCAAGTTCAATCCTCGAGTGCAGAAGTTAAATGAATTAGAAGCTCAAACAAGAATTAAGCTGAATTTTCATGATAAACTGGCAAGGTTCTGGGAACTTCAAGTATGTATCTTTAGTTTATTAAACAAAATAATTAATTCTTCTCAATATCAGTTTCCATAACATAAAATTATTAATCCACTGCCAAAAAATTGTTTTCACTAACAGGGCCTCAAACATAGGATTCCTAATGTTGGTCGTAAAATGCTGGATTTACACAAATTGAACAAAATTGTGAATGAAGAAGGTGGATTTTATAAAGTGTGCTCTGAAAAAATGTGGACCTCTATTGCTAAGAGACTTAACTATGAGAATCATCGCTGTTTAAAACAACATTATGAGAAGATTCTACTCCCCTATGACCTTTTTATCAGTGGAGAATCATTTCAACATTTAGTGAGTATTTAGTGAATTTTTGTCTAATTATCGTGTTATCATTTTTGTATTATGAATTATGAAGGACATATTATTGAGTTGTAATCTTTAAAAAAAAACATTTTAGAAGCAATCATTCGATAAAGAAGAATTGAAAGAAGTTGTTCAACCATTGAAATCGAAGAGAAGAACAAGACAAAATGCTGATGTAAGTCTCATCATACCATGGATGATATCATTCATTTGGTTATTATTTAATAAATTGCTTTTTCAAATTTTCTAGATACATTCTGAGGATAATTCAGAATCGGCAACTGAGGCCAACGCAGCTACAAGAAAAACCGATATAAAAGGTTTGGGTTTTTGTTTTTTAAAATCATATTAATGATAATATTAAAATTTAAAAAACAATACATTGAATAAACTATTTTATATGTAGAAGAATGTGATGATCCAGGCCCTCCTAAGCTCATCAAAGCGACAGCAAAACGGAAGCCGAAGAAGAATAAATCGGTGTGTAAATTCAGTTCTTTTAGTTTATTAATAAATTCATTAATAAGGGGCTTATAAGTTAATTAGTAAGCTATACCCATAGAAATAAACACAATTCTCTGGCTATGTGGCACCAGTGAACAGCCATCCATTTCTATGGCTGCACTGACTAAACTTCTCTTACTTGTAGATATTTTTGTACACCATTATAAATTGGTGAAGTTCAAACTGTTATAGCGAAGAAGCGCAATGAGCGATTTTAAAAGCTTTTTTTTACCAAATTGAAGTATAAAAGAGTACTTTTAATGATGTAACAGTTATATTGAAGCAAAATAACAAAAACTTTTGTTGTCGTGTAGTGAAATAGATTGCAATATTACAAGCTGTGAATGTACTATACTGTGCTACTATACTCCATACTACGCAAGAAAAAACACATTTATTTGCATCATACTGAATTATAAATTTTTATATCGTTAAAAGTGTTCCTTTTCTACTTCAATTTGATAGAGTTTTTAAAATCGCTCTTGCGCTTCGTCGCATAACAGTTTGAACTTCACCAATTAAAAATAATGGGGAGATAGGATTTTGTGACACTTAGTTGGAACTAATCGATATCCAAATATCTACAAGCAAGAGTCGTTTCTCTGTGTGTATTTACTCTGCGAATTTTTACTTTAAATATTTAATGGTAATTGATATTAGGGTTTCTAAGAGCATGCCAATTTTTATAAATTAGAGGGATGATGTTGCGTCATCAAAATTTAAATCCTGTGCATAATGTGTGCAATTTCATAGCATAATGAAAAGGGAGAATTTTCAAGTCTATATTGGTCATGGTTATTGGTCACAAACTTTATTTTTGCTGTATGATATCTATTTCTGAAGAAGTACCTCTTTTGTTGAAACTATTTTGCCAAGGTTATGTATTGATTTTAAAATAATATTCTGTGCAATTCTATCAGGTACTATTTGTCACCGTGTATTCATAATACTGATAGAATGCCTGGTAATTCAACATATCAATTCTCAATCAATTTATTTTGTATCGTGTTCATTTACTAACTTGCTTCTGATTCATTGGCCTGAAGTATTCTTTTAATTCTTGACTTTGCAGTCGATTCACTGAGCAAAAGTGTACAAATTAATTATTGTTCGTTGATCTGTAACTCTCTCAATAATAAATAATGATTATGGGGATATTGATTTTCTTCTTAATTTGGTTAAACTTCAGATTGATCATTACATGTGCATGGTATGTGAGGGCGGTGAGCATGAGGATAAAATGCTGCTATGCGATGGCTGTGATGATGCTTACCATTTATTCTGTCTGACTCCGCCACTTACTGATGTGCCCAAAGGAGAATGGCGTTGTCCGCATTGTCTGGCATTGGTCTACTACCGACCGGCTGTGGATTTTGGTTTCGATCAATCTCGCGAATACTATACTCTAGATAGCTTTGGAGTGATGGCTGACAAATTCAAGACTGACTATTTCAATCTCCCCCTGAATGTGAGTTGGCACTACATAATTAATAATATTCAATACTATTCTTCATTTATTGGTGATTCATTTGATTCATCAAGTTATTTACGGATTGATTTATTGATTGATTTCAATTATAGAAGATATCGCGCAGTCTAACAGAGCAGCATTTCTGGTATTTGGTTGGTTCAATGAAGGGAGACACGTGTGTGGAATATGGTGCGGATTTGAGTGCTGGGGAGGTTGGTTCAGGTTTTCCAACAGTTGACAATTTGAAGAATTTGAAAGATTTGCCGTCTAATATCGTTGAGAAATACATCAACTCACCGTGGAATCTTAACAATCTTTCTGATAATCAAAAGTCCGTATTGAAACACATCGGTGTTCCCATTTCTGGCATGAAGGTAATTCATATTATCATTCAATATTCAATACATGCACATAGTTTATTTATTCTATCTTTAGTTTGAGATCTATAAGAACAACCTCAAACAGGTATACTAGCCTGAGATCCCGAACACATTCTCTCCATTCCTTCATCACCCCTGTTTGTTCATTCTTGTGCCGGACAACTCAACTTCATGCTATTACAAACGGGATTCGCAACTCTTTTTTCCCTATCGTTACACATCAGTTATCAACAATACTATCCTAGAATCACCCACATCTCGTTTTCTTTTACCTGACTATGTAATACTGTCTAAAACAATATATTATCCAGCCTGCTACGTATTGATTCATGTTCTTGTCGTATTTTAATGACACTTCTATTCTCTTCTGTCTGGTCAATTTTTATACCTTACTTTATCTGAAGCATTGAAATTTGTATCCTACTCATATTGTTTCTCATTTTACTACAATAAACGTTTATTCTTATTTTTATAGCTGAGCTCTTACTGTTGTTTATTAACTATCACTTGTTTCAGATACCGTGGTGTTATGTTGGGATGACGTTCTCTTGTTTCTGTTGGCATATTGAAGATCATTGGAGCTATTCTATCAATTATCTTCACAGGTAAATTTAAATTTGAGCTGCCAGCCATTCTCAAATAAAACAATCATAACACATAGATTTCTTTCTCCTTGTGTACAGAGGTGAGCCGAAGACCTGGTATGGCGTATCGAGTGAACAGGCGGACCTATTTGAGCAAGTGATGCGTGAACAGGCCCCAGAATTATTCCACCAATCACCGGATCTTCTTCACCACATCACCACCATCATGAATCCCAATACGCTTCAGGAGCGTGGCGTCAAGATCTGTCGCACAGACCAGTTGGCTGGTGAATTTGTGGTCACCTTTCCCAGAGCTTATCACGCCGGCTTTAATCAGGGTTTCAATTTTGCAGAGGCGGTGAACTTTTGTCCTGCTGATTGGGTAAATTCGATGGCTGCATATTCTGATTTAAACAGGATTCATCATTATCTCTGTTAAACTCTAAATGTTTTATAATATACTTATATGTCAGCTTCCTTTTGGGCGAACATGTATTGAGACGTATGCTAAAGAGAGTCGGCGATGCGTTTTCTCTCATGACGAAATAGTTTGTGGTATGGCGCAGAATCCCGATTATTTGACCTCTTCGTTGCTTTTCGCTGTCAAGCACGAGATGGAGAGAATGCAAATTTTAGAAAAAACCTACCGGAAAAGTGCGCTGAAGCTCGGTGTTCGACACACGGAGAAGGAGGATTTCGAAACATGGAAGGATGACGATCGACAGTGCCAGGTCTGTGGTACAACCATTTATTTGTCCGCGTTGGTGTGTCCATGCTCACCAAGTAAGTCCATATTATAGCATAGGTTGTTCTTGTCTCGTTGATAACTCACTCACTCACTAACGACATTGGGCTTTGCGCTTCAATTCTATTTCAGCTAAATTAATCTGTCTCTCTCATGAGACGTCTCTCTGTTCCTGTCCGTATGAGAACAAAGTGCTACGATATCGCTATGGTCTGGATGAATTGACCTCCCTAGTCAAGGATATAGAGAATGCTCTGGAATTTTATGATAATTGGGATAAGACTGTTCATAGAGTTTTGAAATATTTCAATGATTCTGAGAAAGAAGCCAAGAAGGGTTCCGGGAAGAAATCAAAAGTTGGTAAGTTGATTGTAGAATAATATTAAATTAGGACGTGTTTGTTTTACTCTTTTATAAATGAATATAAAGTTTATAAACCTGTTTTCTTAGGTAATGGGCGTAAAGTTGATTCCGAGTCTAATTCAACTAAAACGAACGATGATACCGAAATAAAAAGTGAAGATAATGCTGATTCGATTGAAGAAAAGCCCGAAGTGAAACCGACATTGAAAGAGTTGGATGATCTTATCTGCACAGCTTTGGACAAAAATTATCCCATTGATAAAATTGAAATGCTACAAAAAGTACGTGGAAATAGTGTCTATTGCAGAGTTAAATAAATGTACTGTAATGTAATGTATTCTCGTTATACATCATCAGTGAATTCCATTTTCATTTAGGTCAGAAATGAAATTCAAAAGGCAATGCAAGTTTGCAAAGAATTGTTGGCTGGTTCCAAGCCGACTAGACGAACTCGCAATCAGCAGCAAAGTCGCATAGAAAATGCCCTGGAAGTGAAGAAGTTGACACTGGAGGAGTTTCGTGAATTCTGCCGCTATCTGGAGCAATTGCCCTGTCAGTTTGAGGAGCAGAGTAGGATGACTGAGATGGCGGAGAAGATTAATAAATGGCAGGGCAAGGTGAAGAAACAATTGACCGCTGAAGAGCCGGATCTGACGAAATTGAACAATTTGGTGGATTATGCCGATCAGCTGGACGTGAAACTGCCCGAACAGAAGGAATTAAATTCCGTGAGTAGAGTAGACAACTCATTTAAAATAATTCATAAGAAAAATGTTTAGATAGTCTGTTTATGCATCTGTGGGTCAATGACGGAATTCGCTGACATGATAAAGGCTGTGAATTGTCCGCCGTTCAGTGGAAATCCGCTTTTTTAATGTTTAATGAAGGTTCCTGAAATTCATTCAAAATACATTTAAAAGTAGCTCGTCCAACGCATCATCCAATCTTAACACAGACTCAAACAAGGGTCCTCAATCATCACAGACTAAAAAACATGGGGCCAATTCATTGCGTGGTAAACCCGTGATTTGAGTCTTATAATTACATGGGGGAATGTGAGATTGAACTCCGACTCTCTTTCTCTCTGATAGATGAATGACACACATTGGAATTCATTTAGTTGTATTTTAGTTATTAATGATTATTGGTGATCATTTGATTTACCGTATTTTCAGTTGATGGAGCGTGTTGAATGGCTGCATTCAGTTAGAGAAGCGTTGAAAGAGCCGAAATCCATGACTTTGCAGCAGGTTGGGAAGTTTCTAGAAAATGGCACCGCACTAGAAGCCCACCCTAAATTGAATCTCATGCGACAACGATTGAAACGCATTCTTCATTCCGGTGAGAATATTGAAGCAAAAGCGGTCGACATACTCAAAGCAAAGTAAACTATTTCTTTAAATTTATTTTTGATTGTGTTGTGTTTTGTTTTGTCTTTTCCTTATTTCCTTATCTCCCTATTCTAGGCAAGGTCAATACGCCATTTTCACTGTACAATCTGTCATTAATGAGGCTTCCCTTATAGAGGCGTATCTGCCTTATGTGGAGAAATTGGAGGATTTGATGTCTGACGTGGCTAAGATCACAAAAGAATTGGAAGACATCAAACAGCTTACCCAACAGAAGATCTTCCCTCTTGGTGATACTGTTACCACTTTATTGGAAAGATGCGAGAGACTTCCAATATCATTCCCTGGTATTAAAGAGTTAGAATCTTCGGTGAGATTGCATAGATCATTTTAAATGTTTCGTCTTAGTAATCCTTAATTCTTCTTTGTTTCCTCAATTTCATTCTAACTGGTCATTGATTTTTCTATTTGTTTTAGTTGGCCTATTTGGAGGACTGGCGCAGCTATGCAAGTTCCCTCTTTTTAAAGAAGGGCTCCAGCTACAGTTTACTGGAGGTTCTCCTTCCCAGACCGGAGTCCGCCTTTCAACACTTGAATGAAAAGGCTCAGCAGAATATGTCATTCGCGGTCAGTGGAAAGAAAAGTGGTCGCAAGACCGGTGCCGCGAATAAGAGCGCTGAAATGGCTGCCAATAAAGTGAATTGTCAGGTAAAATGCGCGGTCGAAAACCTATTTTTATTATTCATTCAGTGATCATTCAGTTTTAATTTGCAGTTTTTTTTGTTTAATTAGATCTTTGAAAAGCATTGGAAAGAGGTCACTCCGTCCACTGATGCTGTCTGCAGTGATGTGTATTCCAATCTGTCTGAGAAGGAGATTAACTGCATGCGTACACTGCGTGAATTGAACAAACGGAAGGGTGAGATGAGTGACGCGGATGAAGCTCTGTACTGTCACTGCAGGAGAGCCGGAGTCAAGGGCATCATGGTGCAGTGCGAACTATGCAAAGATTGGTTTCACGAGCAGTGCGTTGTTCTGCCAAAAGTTAGTGGAAATTTATTGTAATGCATTGGGAGATCATTCATAATCAGTGAATGAACAAATTACACTCACCTGTGTTTTGATTTCAGTCGGAGAATATCCACTTTGCAAAATTTCTGTGTCCTCTTTGTGAGCGAACTCACCGTCCGGATCTTGAGACGACTGTGCGAGATCTGATTGAGAAGCTTTGTCAAGATGTGAATATTCGCTTTCCTGAAGTGGAAGCGCTGCAACAATTGGCGCAGAGAGCATTGAGTTATCAGAGGAAATGCAACCGTGTCATCTCAAGAGATAAGGATCTTCGTCGTGCTTATTCGGACTATAGTCGAATAATGGAGGTGCGATTAACTGGCAGTAAACATCTACTCATGCCCGCGAATAATCCACTTTCATCCACTCAGACTGCCCAGGGATCCACACCATCCAATTCATTGTCAGTCGAATGCTCTTCTGCGCCTATTCCCGTTCACGTGGATAATAGATTTAAGGTGTGAAATTGTTATTTTTAATAGTACGTATAAACTTAATAGATCGATATTAACTTCATGTGTGGTGTATGTATTTGCACTCTCTCTGTTGCAGGATTCTTATGAGTCTTCCAGTTTCCATGGTAAGAAACAAACGCGCAAATCCCCACATTCGATGCTGCGAACTCTCGGCCCTATTCCTTCTCAAATTTCCCCATTGTCGGCGCACATTCCGGGTGATAATATGCAGCAGCATGCGTTATATCGACAGCATACGAAGAACTCCTCTAATCCAGGTGAGATAATATGTACTACTTAGATTTTATGGAAGAATTTACCGGGAATTTATTCAAAATTGTCTACCAAATATTGATGTCGATGCCCTCCTTATATTGCTGACTATCTTGTCATAAAAGGGAGATTCTTCTTCTTCTTCCATTGTAGAACATATTTCCTCCAGTGGCCCTGCTTCTAATAATTCCCACGCATCTTCTGTTCGGGACGATAGATCTTCGTCTCTCACTGCTGCTCAGCAAGCGAAAGAAAATTCTAAAAAATTGCAAAATTTACATCTTGAACTGCCGGAAGAAGCTCGTGAACGATTGGAATTATTGATGCTTGAGGGTGATCTTCTGGAGGTGAGCGTGCCCGAGACAACTTGGTTGTGGCACATGTATGTCGCCTCTGCTGATATGGGGCTCACTTTACGAGTAAGTCTATACGTATTAGTAGTAAGGACATTGTTACATGTTAACACTTCTTCTACTAACAACAGAAAAGAATGGTCGTCCATTTTGTTGTTGATTTTGTAATTTTAGGATAAGGAGATCAGAAAGAGTGGAGCGAAAGTATCTTCCAGATCGAGTGTTTGCTCACAACTCTCAAACAAAACTGATGAAATGAATAAACGAAGAGGCTCTCATTCGAAAATGTAAGATTTGATTGAACACTATAAACAGTAACCAGATTCCAAGTTACCTTAGATGAAATCAACAATACCAATACATTTTTATGTCTCAGATTAAAACATACATTCTTACTTTAATATTTATAGTATTGATATTATTTCCAGTTCAAATCGTCCACTAATGCATGGTAAACAGCGTTGCTTTTCATCCAGCTCTTCTGATTCTTCATTCTCTGAATTTGCTCCCGTACCGAAACCAAAATTCAAGCGTAACATTGATGGTCAACACATCGGAAGTAGCAGCAGTAATAAGAAATATCCACCGTTTCCGACCTACTCGGATTATTCAGATGAAGATGAGAATGACGAACACCTGGTATCGCCAACTTCTAACTCTTATTCATCGTCTATCTCACAAAATTCAGTAAGTAATCACTACTAGTAATGTTATGTTGTCAGCAGTGCCGATACTATTTATTCCATGTTATTTCATTATATTTTAGTCCTTCTGTATGGATAGTCAAATTGTTTCCTCTTCAAAGTATGGCGAGAAACGGAAATCGTACGACTCTGTGCAGACAGGAAGCTCCAAGAAGTATAAGAAAACGACCAATAGAACATCCGGCAAATCACACGATTCTTCTATACGAAGTAGTTCAGTAAAGAGTCGTCGAACAGTAGAGGCTGAATTAAAATTAAAAACAGAACGTAAAAGTCAGCCGAAACCAACCATGATCAAACAAGAATTAGACAAGTCCAAAAAGTCTGCTAACGACACTAAATCAGTCAAATCATCGTCCACTGCAAAGCGTCGACTATCCGGCCAATCAACCGCGACGACCGGTAGTCTCGTTTCAACCAAGAAGACCCGCAAATCAGTAGAAAAGACGCCCGACGCCGCCAATCAGAGCAACAACAACAGCAAGAAGAAGAATCGCGTTTGTAACGACGATTGTCAAGCGGAAGTGTGCAAACAGCCGGTTCGTAATAAAGTTGACTGGGTGATGTGTGATGATTGTGAGTATTGGTATCACTGGATTTGTGTTGGTATTACTAATGAAGATCAGGTAAATATCATTCAATAATCACCAACCAAATCTATCTATAATATACACATGTACCTACATAGTTGTGTTAGTCTTCATGCATTGGCTGTGTTTGTTTGTTTTATTGCAGATTCCTTCCCACTATTCCTGTCCAACTTGTTTCAAAGATGAATACGATTGTGTAGAAGAAAGTAAAATCAGCGATGATAGTCACGAGGAATCACCGGATAATTCTTTAGAACTACTGATGGTGGAACCGCCCCAAAACAGCTCTAACAGGCTCTCTTCAGTTGCTCCTCCTTCTCCTCCTGCTGCTGTGGTTCCCGAATGCTCCGTTGTTGTTCCTCCTTCAGTGGATGAATCACAAAAGTTACTTCTGCTGTTGGCTGGAGCGGTTGACAAGCATGTGGACGCCGTTGCCTCTCGAATCTCACCACCAAAGAACATCCCTGATCAATCACCATCATCGCCGCCAATCAACAACCCGGATTTGACGGTGCATTCATCATCAGCTGACGATGTAATTGTCGAATCTGTGACTCCCATCATTGTACACCCTTCAACAGAGGTGACAACAGCCTCCACCAGTGATTATCAAGATCTCGACTATGGTGAACCGCCACTGCTAGAAAAGCAGAATCCAGAAGAATTGCAAAATGTCGCTAATTTGTATAATAGCCAATCATGAGTGACTGTAATTAAATTCTTTCATATTATTTGATCGCATTTTGTAATTTTCATAGAAATATCATCACCACCATTTGCAAAACATTTTCCCATCTGACATTCAGTTTGTTTTGTAATAAATGAGATATATTGAGCAACCTCAATCCATCTATGTATCTTAGCTGAATTCTACATCAATTATTAGCTCCATCTCAAATTGTAAATAATTACCATCATCAGTGGTCGTGAAGATACTGAATGAATATTCCTCTTTAATATGATTGTTTGAGTCTGTTAACTCAGTTTTTTGCATCGCTAGCAGGCTGACTCAGTTAGTCATGTCAGTCAGTATATTATTTCCATTGTTTCTAAATTGTTGATTGCTTCACCTTTATTTATTGTTCCATTCGTGCAGATTTTACATTTTGTAAATTATTGATTCATTGAGAACTAAATTAAACATTTACTTTTATCTAATTGTTATAGAAGTATTGTATTGTATTGTATTTCCATTTATATTGGATTGGATTGGCATAGGAAATTTAATTTTAAAATAGTTTTATGAATAAAAATATTTATTTTCTTCCAATTAAAATAGAGCAGGACATACTGTTCTTGTTTTAGTTAAATTATTATTTATAAACTATCTGTTCCACTCTTATTATATTAGTAGTATTCTATTTTGACTCGTCAACTTTTTGTCTTTACATTGATAGTATTCTACGCGTTTCTTATGTGATGCAGCTATGGTCTTTAATGAATATGTTTGTTTGTGTATCTTAATAGAAGTATGCATTGTAAATAATCATATTTTGAAATATATTGCTTTTTTATCGATCAATAACATTTGTTATTATCTTGTATATTCAACGTTGCAGAACATAACTCCCTTAATTTTTTACTACAGAGGGTATACCCTCTAAATATAAATGTGAAAAAGAAAATGTTTGGGGGATAATAAGGCACTAATCCCTAGCTGTCACTAAACATCACTTTTAGACATTATTGATGTAAAGTGAATTGGAAGCTTTTTCCTACCATGAAAATGCATTTTGGAGCTATAAATAGTAAGACATTATTACACCAAGATAAAATATGATCAATTTCTAACTGAAGATCGAGATATTGTCTGCAAATGCAATGTAAAATAGTGAGATCGTCAGTATTTTAGGTAATATTAAATGTTAATGTTATGAATAATATTTATATGTATACTACAGGGGTCCGCTAAAAACACATCGTTTTATATATAATAGGGATGCTATGCCGAACAACAAGCTTCTGAAAGAACTTCAGAACTTGCCTCTTCATTTGCAAAGAATTGATGCTAACGGCAATTATGTTCTTATATTTATTAATTGGTCGGTACCTATAGGCAAATGTGCGCTGCAGTATAATCAGTTATATTTCGTACCTATGAGTAGAAGTTGGAACAAAAACTTCAAAAGGATTTTCTTTGGGAAAAGATATTTTTGAGATTGTAATTGCGATATCCATTACGCATATTATACTCTTTGTATAGAGTTCCATGCCATTCTATTTGATATGAGCATATTGACAGGTGCCTTAAATAAGTTCTAATAATACTATTGTAGGTATCTTAATTATTTTAATGGAATGATATAAAAATGTTATAAAATCTTTAAGTGAGAAATGAGAGGAAAAGAGCTGTTGCATAAATGGTGAGAACCCGTCTGTCTACTGCAGTTCGAGGTAGAATGACGGAATGCCTCCCCGGGCGATACGGAAGCCCCCCCCCCCATATATATCCTTAAATGTCTTGTGTGTTATACTTTCTGTCATTAATACTTTTTTCATGTTCTTTACTTGTTCCACTAATACCTACTTATGTTATTCACTGCACAGCAATTCATCATACTG